>JACEGR010006993.1:0-54280 GCA_014170235.1 Listronotus bonariensis
TATGTATTTTTTATTTAATAATAAATGCTTTACTACAAACACTGCTTTTTACTTAGTTGCCACTGTTTTTACCGTTTATTATCTAACCGCAGCCAAAGAAACTCTGACCGCAGCTATCTTAGTTATTATTGACGGTTTGTATGCTGTGACCTTGAAATTACAATGGGTATGTTTATTAAAATCTAGTCGGTTAAACCGCTCTCTAATTGGTTAAAAATTAAGTCTAAATAAAATTCTTCCCTCTCTGATTGGTTGTAGTAGGGGTAATGTTCAGAAAAATATTTATTTGGGTAAAAATGCAAGGAGTACGTTAATACTGCCATAAATAATTGCCGTAGCTTGTAGTATATTACTATCTAAACTTGTATATAAAATTGCTAAGAGTCAATGTACAATGTGGCTTAAATAAAGTTAATATATACAAGGTGTTTTAATATTTATCCCGTAGCTTGTAGTATATTACTATCTAAACTTGTATATAAAATTGCCAAGAGTCAATGTACAATGTGGCTTAAATAAAAATAATATATACAAGGTGTTTTATTATTCATCCTTGCCCCGCGCCGCCCCCGCCTCACCCCGGTGTTGCCAGGTCAGGTCTAGGGCCGTACGAAATGACGTCACGCATAATATTGACATGTGGCATTTGACAAGTGACATTTACTATTTGGCAGGTGACAAGTGACATTTGGCATTTGACAGGTGACAGGCCGTGGCCACGCCTAAATATGGAGTTGCGCAAGATTCATAAATAATTGCTGACGTCATAGATCTTGAGATAATAAGCTCCGCCGGCGGCGGTGGCCCGTCAATCGGCTATCTATCCCTACTCGCCTGCAGTTATTGGCTCACGAACTTTGTGTGGGACTTGCTAATATAGTTGACTCAACTTTCTGTAACAATTTGTCAAAATGCTCCTTTGACATTCTTAAATAATTAAAGTGTTTTCATCATCATGTTGTCTTACCTTCTTTAATAGAGTATAATATTGGCTATGAGCTTTTCATTGTAAAGCGTATTGAAAGTAGGATAAATATCATTTTTTCGCCAAATATGATACTGAAGTAAATAATTAAAATAAGTGTATTTAATGTCGTCCATAACACTTCTTTTATTTGGATGGATGTTTAACGTCTTGTCTTATCATCAAGCTCATCAACTAGTTCAAGGTTGTATTTCCTGGCTATTAATTTAAAAAATCCGCATAATCTAGTGGAAAACGCAAAAAAGTTAACTTTATCTCAACTTTTTTACGGATCCGCGTCGAAAATGGCAGGAAAAGCATTTTAAATTTGCACTAACCAATCACAACGCTGAACTATCATCCACGAGCGGAAAACCGCTCTCATGGACAACCGACTTAAGCAATGCTCCCAAAATAAACGACCATAGTTTTTCATGACCCATCTCCACCTCATTAATGAAAACGCGCTTAAAACAAAACCTTTTTAACCAATTTATACCTTTTAGTCCTACACTACACTAAACCCGTAGATTCTTGGCACTCCATGTGCAGGAAGTTGAATTCGGAACATGCTCTTGCTTGCTTGACAATTGACAATACAAGCTTTTCGAAATGGCGTGTTCTGTTTAAAAAATTATTGTGCATTTTTATTTTTTTATAAATTTTAATGCAAATAGAGAGGTATACAAATTAACGTAAAAACAAATTGTGGTTTATCGACATATAAAAGTAACCTGCTTGAATTTTTGTACTACAAGCATTAATCTACTTTAAGGTTATCTTTGGTCTATACTACTTATTAAACTGATTTCAAGAACACATAAGATATCAAGAATAATTTCTTACTTTAGTGTTCTATATATCTGTGTATTTTTACCCATTATAAAAAAGTATTTGTAAATCACTGGCTTACTAATGATAACAATAAGTTAAATATCACCCTAAGAATGTTTAACTCCATAAAAACTAATGGATTCCCACTATTTGAACAACGCTACATTGCCCAATGAAAATTGCAATGGTGTTCCTAAGATGACTTCAACGCCTTTAAATTCACGGCATCTACCACTTTCAAGGAGAAGCAGTGTACTTTTGTCCCCCGACAAAGTCGAAATTGGTTACTCCCAGAAGGTAAGTTTAAAGTTTAAAATGTAACAAAATATATATATATGGTAATTTTTTTTTTTTGGTAATTTTCTAGAAAACGGCGGCAACTCCGATTTTGACGAAATTTGGTATACGGGGGTTTTTGGGGTGCTGATCACAAATCTGAAAGAATTATTTGGCGGAAACGTTTCGTTCTCGAGATATCCATCATCAAAGTTGGTATTTGAACTAAGCTTATTTTCACTATATTCGTCCTTCTTTTTGCAGACAATTCTTGATTTAAAGCTAAAGTGTCACACAATATTTGATTTTCACCTTTTAAAACCCCGTTTTTCTACGTTTTTACATTATTTTTGCAATAAATTGCGTGGCTTTTCTTTGATAATGCGGCAACCATACATACATATAGAGCTTCATGGCACACTAGGATTGAAATGATTCAAAGTACAGCTATGCAATTTAATGCAAAAATAGTGTAAAATACGTAAAAACGGGGTTTTAAGAGGTGAAAATCAAACATTTTGTGACACTTTACCTTAAAAAAGAAATTAAAAACATTTTTCGGAAGTGTTTTGGTTTTGAGATATTCATCATTAAAGTTAAAAATCACACTATCCTTAATTTCACTATATTCCCCTTCTTTTGCACTAAATTCTTGATATAACACTAAATTGGCTCACAATATTTCATTTAACTATAAAAACCCATTTTAAAACATGTTTTTTTTTATTGATTTTAGCCTTTCTTTATTAATATAAAAGGTTTGCTTTTAAATCAAGTCGCATGTCTGAAACCATTTTACGTATACATAGGTGTATGCATGGGGTAAAATATTTGGAATTTAATTAAAAAACGTGTAAAATAACTAAAAAAGAGGTTTATTAAAGGTGTGTTAATTTAGGGTTATGTATAGCAAGAATTTTATGCAACAAGAAGGCGGAATATAGTGAAACTAAGGATAGTTTGCATTAGGCTGTGAAACTTGCTGAGGTGGAATTTTCTTGTATTAAAAATATACACGTTGTTTCCTAACTATGGTATGAAACTTACGGGGTGTTGCCTTGTGTTTTTTAATAAAAAAAGTTTTTATAAACATAATACCTCATTTACTCACAACAGCATCATAACTCAAAAATCTAATTTTTTTAAGAGATGTATTTCTAACATATAAAATTTGTTGTTATTTCCTTAGAAAACGTAGCTTTGCTTAAACGAAATTAGTTAATAAAATAATAATTTAATGTCACATAAAAGATATATTCATAGTATCTATCCAGTTATCAAATTTTTACTAATTTTAGGTGATCAACCAATTATCACCAAAAGAAATCAGATTTACCACTGGATTTAGGAGGTTTACCTTGACCTTTACCACCACCACCACCATAATTTAAATAAGTTAAAATTTGATTATTGTTAATGTCTTGCAGCCATTGCAATTTTTATTTAAACAAACCACGTAAATATTTATTTTTGCCCAAAGTAGTTTGAATACCTTGTTTTCTTTTTTTGTTTTATTTTAATGCAATAATTACTTTTATTACTTTTTTAATGTTACCGTTAAAATTATAAAAATAAAATAATATGTTTATATTAGAAATAATTTAGTTACTTTATAACAAAAAAAATAGAAAAATAGTTTTTACTTACAAATAAATAAAATAGTTATTCTTAAATACACCGATATTTATCGGCAATATTTTGCCGATACCGATTATCGGCAAAATTTGCCGAAATACCGATACACCGATATTTAAAGCGGTATTGGCCGATCACTATTTTCTACCTTTTACAATGAGTTTTATTCTACTATTTTTTTTTCATTTCAAAAATTATCTACCCTGATGTATAAATATTGCCTAGTAGTTAAATCTTGACAGATAAATATGTTATATCTACTTATACACAATATTACAACACACAAATAGGGAAGGGGAGCTGCCTCTTCCCTGCCCCGCACTGCAGTCCATTTTTAGTTAACGTAGAGCTCAAAGAAAATAATCCATAGGTAGAATGGAAACTGCTAGCTCTGCAAACTATGTTAACTAACAAACAAATTTATGGCAGTATACAGTTTGCTGTCGCCAAATGGGCATTTCTTTTTGCAATGCTGACACATACAGGGTGTCTTTAAACGGTGCGAAAAAAATTATTTCCTCAAATTCTTGAGGTAAGATACGACATACTAATCGAACTGACCTTAGTCGAAAAATGGATGATTTCGGAGATACAGGGTGTCAAAAGTTAATTTTAGTTTTAGATTTTCAATAATCATTTTGTTATTAATTGGTGTATTGTAACAAAAATTGGCTAGGGAGAGAGGGGTTTGTGGGGTAAAAAATCTAACTATACTATCTGTACTTGACTTTCAGATAAAAATAATTGTTCCTAAACATCTTTTACTCAAAAAGGGTATACTCTGTAAAAGTTGATTTGGGCAGCCGTTTTCGAGATTTTCGAATTTTAAGAAATTTCTTCCAGTATAGTCCAGTCGAAATTATACAGGATGTTTTATATTAGAATGAAAAGCCCTAAGAATGTAAATTCTGGAGTGATTTTCAAAAGAAAACTTCCAATAAACTTATGTGCCAAATGTCTTAACTTCTAGTTTTTTTTTATTTTATCACCCAGTATCTCAAAAGTTAAGCCATTTATGACATAGGTTTATTCAAACTTCCTTTTTTTAAGTAATTTAAGGATTTATACTCTCGAAAATCATCATCTTATTTCAATACACTTTTTCTTCCACTTCCAGCTAAATTTAAAACATAAACATTTCTTTCTCAGAACTTCTCAGAAGGACACATGTTCATTGAAGACTTTTTACTACTAAAATTGTAAAACTGCAATGATGCAAAAGATTAATAAAAATATCCGCCCGTATTAGTCCGTCGCTAATGGACGCACCTGCAGACGTCGTGCTCGACCCAATCCGTCTCCGCCCATCGCTAGTGGGCGCGTACCTGGTTGCCATCCGGGAGTCTAACTCCCGAGCTGGTCACCCATCTAAGTTATAACCGCTCTTCACGTTGTTTGACTACAGTGACAGCTGTTAAGACGATCGTGCCAATGAAGTCACGAGCGCGGTTTTCTTATGATAGTCAAATTATAATTAAAATTTGAAAACCACTTGCGTTCCTACCTAGAAACGTGTTTTTATAGGTTCCATAATGTAATTCTTGTTTCATTTTTTTTATGTTACTGGGCAAGATCACGTCAGCTGGACTCCCCATTTTCCACTTTTATCAATTTTAGGTATGTGTACTTTTTCATGAAGTATTTACTATAAACAATTTATCCTCAAATCAGTTTTTGAAAATTTTTATTTTAACATTTTTTTTTTATAAAACTTTTTATGACTATAATAATAAACTATAAAAAACCGATAATTAGAAAACTATTAAAGATATTTTAATAAAAATTTCAGAATTTATAGTTTAAAATTTTTACTTTGATAAAATATACAGAAGTTCAAATTATTTTTTTATTTTTATATTGTTGGTCGTTACTGCGCGCTGTCGCACGTCATTGAGTCGTATGAATAAAGTAAAGCAAATGCTTTTACTTTAACTCCGTTTCTTTTGCTGCGCTAAATGTATTTATCTCAAAGAACTTAAAAGCATTTACTTCTGTTTTATTTATGTGTGCAATTGACTTACCTTTCGATCTACTTAGAAATTATAAATAAGTAACAATACTTTATTTTTTGAATTAAAATATTGTTATTTGGTAAATAGTTTTTTTTTAAACACATAATAACAAATCCATAAATGAAATATGTATTTTTTATCTTTAAAAAACGAAGTTATCAGAAATTTAGCGATATTCTATTGTTTAATTTTCCTAAGCATTTTTTACAAACTGTAGTAGTTATATTTATTTTAGGTCCTGTTATAGATCTTTTCAAGGATGTTCAATGTTTCGTCACATTATGTGACATCATATCGAAATTAGGGCACGTTGGATATTGTGACATACATTACACAAAATGAAAAAAATTGACGTTTTAATTTTGACGTTAGAATATTTATCAAACTGCTTTATTTGATTCATAAAACTTTAAAGTCATGGGAATTAAAATATTTGTAACTTACATTAAATACCGCACTCGCGGGTAATAGAGTTTACCGTCTTTTTCTCCATATCCATTTGAAAATACTTTACCATCTTCAAAATAAGCGCTTCTTATTAATGGTATATTAAAATCCCGAAAGAGAACTTTTTGTCACTTTTAGTTTAGACGACTTAAAGCAAGAACAAAAATGTATAACTAAACATTGAAAAGATCTACATATTATTAAATAATAATTCGTAAATGAAAACTTTGCTAGTAACCCAGCTTTGCTCCATTTTTAAATTAAATAAAAAAGAATGTGTTGGGTTATTTTCCTTATTTGGTTTTTTTATACAAGTACGCGTGAATAACAAAGGATTATCACAAGCCATTTTAGTTTATTTGTTAAACTTATAATAAATTAAATTATAAATATTTTAATTTAATTATTATGCTTAAGTAAAGTTTACAGTTTTAAGACTGAAATATTTGAAGAAAGTTTTTTTTTTAAATCTAATCATGGTAAATCAAATACAAAATTATAAACATTAATAATTTCACACAAATTTTGATTAATATAAACTATTAAACACATAATTTATTTAAAAAAGATTCCCGGGTTTAAAATTTATTTACTTATGTGTGTTGTTAACAAATAAACCAAAATGGCTTGTGATGTTCCTTTGTTATTCACACGTATTTGTGTAAAAAAAGGAACAAATTATTCAGGACCTAAAATAAATATAATTACTACATTGTATAAAAAATATGAAAATGAAACAATAGAATAATGCTGAATTTTTGATAACTTCGTTTTTTTTTTATAAAAAGATATTTCATTTATAGATTTAAAGTTATGTGTTAAAAAAAAATTCAAATAACATTATTTTAAATTAAAAATGAAAGCATTGGTATTTATTTAAAATTACTGAGTAGATTCAAAGGTAAGTTAATGACGTGCGTAAATATTTTTTACAAATCAAATTACGTATGAGCAGTCAAATTTTTTTGTCTATTCTATTATTTTGATGTTTAATTTAGTGCATAACACCGAGAAAAAATAATTTCTTTTTTTTTTGAGGAAGAAATCATTAAAATTTTTATTTTTATGAACCAAAATAAATAAACAATTATAACAATTAACAATTTAAAAATAAACAAATAATGTGAACCTCTGTATATTTTATTAAAGTATGGGCATTGAACTATAAACCCTAAAATATTTATTGAAATATCTTTGATAGCTTTCTAATTATCGATTTTTAATTAAAAATAATAAAAATTCCCTTAAGAAAAAATTGTTGTTAAAATAAAAAATTTCAAAAACTGTTTTGAGGATTAATTTTTTACTTCAGGAAAAAACACTCATACCTAAATTTGATAATCAAGTGAAAAATGGGGGTCCACTTAACGTGATCTTGCTCTACTTACATAATATTATTATTTTTAAGGTACTCATTATCTGAAATAAATTCTCCAATGAACAAATCAAATGATTCAATACAAACAGCACACAGTCCTGGACCCCTGTTAGCTTCTCTTAATTATAGAGACAATGTTAGTATGTATGAAGAAACTAAAAGTTCTGGTTTAGCTAGAAGAATTGTTTTGTATAATGAAGAAGCCGAAAAAGAACGACGTCCCACACATCAAGAAAAGTATCATAGTCCAGGATTGTTCCCTATAGTACACTTGTTTAAAAAGAAACCTCCACTTTTGGAACAGTCACCTAAGAGAGTAAAAATCAAATTATCTAGTCCAGGTAGTTTTTTATGCAATATATATTTTATCGTCCCAAAAAAAAAACTGGGCAATTAAAATCCAAGTAAGGAAGTGTCTCATGGTCTATAAGAGATTTCTTTCCTTATGTTTGGAATTTTTTTGACGTGGCTGTCATAAAATTACATTGTTTTGACAACATCAAAATGTAATATTATAATAGGTCAGGAGATAAAAGTAGATTTTGTTGTCCGGTTTTTTTTTGGCATGATGGTCCATATTATCTAAATCACGACAGAAGACGATTACATCATACCATGAATTCTACTGAAATAATCAATGAACGTATGTCTCTGATAAGGTCACAATGTAATGACCGCCCACATGACAGTTGTCTTAAGTTAGGTTGGGACACTAATTGTTAAAGATAGTAAGATAGTCCGTCTTTGTGAGAAATGATAAACGTTTATTAGCTCCACAACAGACAAATAATTTTTAAAAGGTAATTTAATCACTATGAAAATCTCAAAAGAGATGTTACAAATATAAAAAACACAATAAAAATTAAAATATTTTTGTTTAAGGTTTGTACTATTTAATTATCCGTTAACCACTAACGGGCAATTTCTGTAACGCTACCACTAACGTGACGCCTCTCGGGTGCTGCGCAATATATTATCAATTTTCAAAATGATTTGTTTTTCTTTTATTAAACGGCTAACTCAATAAGTAAAAACTATTTTTATTTATACCAATTAAAAACATGATATAAATAGTATTTGCAAAAAAAAAACATGTTTTCATTGCTTATAAAAACCCATTTTATATGAAAGTGAAAAATAGTTTTTCTACTAGCGTGTGGAAAGCAGCACTTTTCCGCACGCAATTTAGCTTAAAAAGTGTCACTTTTCCGCACTAGTGCGGAAAAGTAAACCCTGCAGATTTCCCACTTAAATAGGTACTTAAAATGTTTTTAATTTTGAAGTTTGACTTAGATAATTTTATTATTGGCATAGTATTCTTTTATTTGTACAAATTAGGTGTAAAATCAATCAAATATTCACTAAAAATTAATATTGTTTTAAAAACATTGTTTCAAAAATCATGGTATATAATAAATTTGCTTGTCAGATTTTTAGTTTTTACAGGTGCCAGTGTCCATATTATAAAAGATCAAAGTCATTATAAGTAATCGATTTTAAATAAAAATCGGTTCCCATGGAGTCTTCTGACGAGGAATTACCTGAATCCATTCTAAAAGCAGCCGAAATAGCAAATTTAGATTTGTTGCCGTCCAAGTCGAAGCACAGGTACGAGAAAGAATATACAGCATTTACAAGCTGGTGTGGTGAGAAAAAAATCAAAAGTATGAAAGGAAGAAGTTTTTATGGCATATTTCGCGGAACTTGCTAAAACATGTAAGCCCAATACCTTATGGTCAAGGTATTCCATGTTAAAAAGTGTCATTAAGATTGAAAAGAACATGGATTTAAGCATATATTTCAAAGTTACATCATTTTTGAAGAAGCAAAATGTGGGATTTAGACCCAAGAAGGCCAAAATTTTCTAGAAAGATGAAATAGCAAAATTTATTAATGATGCTAACACTATCTACCGATGAAGGTAGCTACAATTTTCGGACCAGCTGGTGCATGTCGTCAAGAAGAATTGATGAAAATTAGCATTGATGATATTGACGATAAGGGGAATCTTTTTATTTGTAAATTTTCCATACTCCAAAAACCATCCTAGCTGAAGTTTTGTCATTTTTCCAACTCCGCAACTTGCCACTGCGATTCATTTGCAAAATGCTACCAACTGTTCTTTTACGATTAATGTTGTTTATAATAATAAGCAGTAATGGTAAAAATAAATATTATCAAATGGTTGTTTCGTTTGACTTTTTCCACACACTCGTAGAAAAAATAGCATTCCTAACACTAGTTAGAAAATATATTATAATTGTACACATGTATAATATGTAAAAGTGACATTTATTCCCATAAACTAAACATAAATTATTAGAAAAAGTACTTACTAAAAATAAAAGAGTCAACATTAAAAAAATACAAACCCTTAAAATAACATTTTTTAAAGACATTCAGTATACAATTTTCTGCTGTAAAAAACGTAGATAGCTTTTTACTTTGAAGGGTTAGTATACAAAGTCTTTCTTCTCGTCACTCGTCCAATTTTATTTTCTTATATGATTTCAGGATCAACCTCACAAAAACTTGATCTAATTTGTTGAAATACACGTGGATTTTTTCTCTTTTGACAAGATGTGGGGTAAATGCAAGTTTTTTGACCAAATCTGCATTACCTATTTTGTTACACTCTGTGTATCATTTATATAAGTGGTTCTTTTATTTATGATTACCATAATGCTTTTCCAGTTTTATTTTCCCGTTTAAATAATTTAACAAGGTTAGCACCAAACCTTGTCATTAAGCGTTAAGGCTTTTACCTTTCATAGCAAGCACTTGTAAACTAAAATTTAAAAGTTTAAAAACAGGTATTTATTTTAGGAATCAATATACTCATTGCCTTAATTATGTGGGCAGGATATTTTGTTTTGATAAACAGTTAAAATTAATTTCAAAAACGGAAAACTAAAGTATTTTTAGAAAACAACCTTACCACAAACGTCAAATATTTATTTATATTTGAGATTTATCGACGTTTTTGGAAGGTCGATGTTTTATTATAAATATAGCATATAAAAACTAAACTGTCTCAACTAAAAATAAAATTAAAAAAAAAAAAATGAACACATAAGTTTTTAATTGCATTTGGTAAAATTGCGTTTAAAGACTTCAATGTTTGTTTTCGATGTTAACATCGATGGTCAACATCGATTTTGCTTGGATGTTCAGCACTACTTCTACTTCCCCGCTATCAAGTCTAATCATTCATGTATTACGAATGAACATTAATGAATCGTCTATCTTTATTGGATACATGCAAATTAACATTACTAATTGTTTCGACAAGAAAATTGGGAATGTCATTGTCTAACACATTTTATTTTATTTACAAATTGTCGTTTGTCTTTAGTATACATTAAAAGGGTGACGTAATCGTCTTCTTTCGTGATTTAGTTTATATAAGTAAAGTAGAAAGACATTATCAAACTATTTAAAATAACAAATTTTAACAAATTATTTGCTGACTTTTTCATAACTATTTTTTTAGATTACTTAAAAAGTTATTCGCCTCAACATAAAAATAAACTACTAGAAGGATTGGCTAGACCTAAGCTTTCAAATCAACATAATCTGTCATCCTGCAGCAAGAGTAGTATTGACACTGGTACTAAAAGTGTTTTGGACGCCCTAAAGGAAATCTCCAGGAAAAGAATACACTCAAATGAGGTAAGTTTCTATGTACTTACCGACATCGTCCATTGTTTGGCAAAGTTAAACTAATAAATCATATTTTCTATGACTTGTGTAAATACAATGAGTATATTAAAATCAATATAAAAGTTTTGATTTTATTTCATTTGAAACATTAAGCACTTTATATATTTATTAAACAAAGGATACTTACATTTTGACTATAATATCAATAATAATGTCCTAGTAAAAGTCAATGAAATTAGGGATTTTGGTGTACTGATAGATAGATCTCTAACATTTACTAGTCATATACAGTGTGTCCCAGGATAGGTGTTACAAGAGGACAAAAGGACCAAACGTTTTTGTCCTTTTGGAAAAACTGGTCGGATTGCTCTAAAACTAATAAATACAAAATTTTACTCCGATTGGTAATATACGGGCGAGTTATAACTAAAAATATAAAAAATAACCAAGAGTTAAGTACCTTAAATTTTAAAAAGGACAAAATTGTATATGTAAATGATGTAGGTAATTAAATTTTATGTCAAAATTTATAGTTAAATTAATTAAAGTAAAAAACAAAAATTGTAATTTTTTTACATTATGCATTAACAGTTTTTAAAATACTTTACTTAAGGCATCAAATCTTAAAAACATATTTAAAATTATTCAATTTTCTTCTAAATTTTGCTCTCTCTTGCCCAGTATTTAGGTTGTAATGCATAACGGAAAAAATTGACAAATATATTTTTTTACTCTCATACTTTGACTTCAAATTTTGGCATAAAATTCAATTCTCTACGACATTTGCTTATACAATTTTGTTCTATTTTTTAAAAATAAAGGTAGTTAGTCCCTGAGCATTTTTCTTATTTTTAGTTATATCTGCCCTGTATAATACCAATTGGAGTAAAATTTGAATTTCTTAGTTTTGACCCATGCGTCCAGTTTTCCCAAAATTTCGTTTTAAAATTGGCACTGGCTAATCGACCGCCGGCGGTTTTGCTTGAAGTTTCTGGTTAGTTATTTAACTAACCATGACCCCTCCCACAATGTGACAAAACAGCTTATTTCACGAATTAAGCAAACTTTTAATGTAATGTATATGTTTTTAAAACTAAGGGTTATAGTGTAATAACTTTGTTTTTTGACGTGACAACGTCTTATAATTAGATGGAACCGGCTGCACGCACCAAAAACATTACTCATGCTGCGTTACCTCGCTCTAAGGCGTTCCATTTAAGGCTTGAAGTGCAAGCGAGTGCGCGGAACGAGCGACAAAGAGGCACAATCGGACTCCGCGTTCGACATCTGTTTCTCTCCTGCTTGAGTGAGCGGTCCGCGTGGGCAGCTGCTATACAATAATACATTTACATGTTTTCGATAAGTATTCAGCATTCAGCAACCATTCCATCAGTATTTTCTTATGACATTGTCACGTTCAACTATCGTCAGTAAACCGACTTCGCAGACAACCGATTTTTTTAGTTTTTAAATTTTAAAAATAGGCTAATAATAGGATGTGTGCAAAAAATTAACCAAAATTCTTTGTATTCACTTTATTAATGAATTACACTATTGATGCTTAAGAAAATATTACTGGATCAGTAAAGAGTAAAAAACATAAGTGCATGGTAATTAAATCTATTAAATCCTTTCGGTCGTATTCAAGCAGGCTGGAGTCTGATAAATATTTGTCAGAGCTTGATAAATACGGTCGTGAGCATTCTCCGTTTTAATTGTAGAACAATGTCAAATTACCTTTTTCTCTTTAGTTTAATTAACAGTTTTTTATTATTATATTAGCTTTGCTGCTTTTTTTCACCTTCTTGGTCTATTAAAATATTTTGAGAAAGATGGGAAGGAGCAAGTCTAAAATTCTATATTTAATACAATATGTGATAGTACGGTTCGACCGATACCGATATCAGTAACGGTATATCGGCAATCATCGCCGATATCGGTATCGGCCGATATAGAAATTGCAGTATCGGCCAAAATCAGTAATAATTGTTTAAAAGGGTTTTTTAAATCATAATAAAATCAATTCTGAACAAACTAATTTGCTCCATGACTTAGAGCATTTTTAGAAGTCAAGATTAGGGAAATAAAACACAAACGCTATTACTAAACAAAAACGTTGTCAGTAAATAAATATTTATTTAAAAAAAAAAAACAAATTTCTGAAAATGCAAAAAGTTAACAACGTACATACAAATTGTCATAATAATAATTAGTAACTAATGTTAGCTTTTGGTAAGTTATAATGTAACAGAATTAACGATTCTGCTCTTTCTGGGGTTAGACGATTTCAAGATCTTTCATATACGTTTCTAGCTGGAGAGTCCATTTCATTACTGGACCAGGGACTATATTGTTTATTGTTTAAACATAATGTCCGCTAAAGGATAATTGTGTAAATTATACAATTTTTTTTTTTATAGGAGTATGACCTAAACGAAGATTCAGGAAAGAGAATAAGAACAGAACTATATAACGGAGGCACAACTACGGGTAAACGGATACGTGCTGACTCTCCTCAATCAGAAACATCAGAGAGCCCTCCCCTGAAACAAAGTCAAAAGAAATTTTGTGTCTATGATGAGTTTGCAGCATCAAAATCGTCTACAGATTTCTCTTTTCTTCATAAATTAGAACCTTTAAGATCAAAACGAAAAACAATAAGTAAGTAATATGTGATTTAATTTTTGGTTATTATACTTGTACCATCATTTAAGGGGCTAGTTTCAGATCTAATAAAAATTGAACAAATAACCTATACATTGAATGTAAATTCTTAAGTTTGAAGATTCTGTTATAAATGAAGTCATGGCCTTAAAAATAATTTAAATAAATTCAGCGCTGAAATATAAAACTATCAGTGTTATACTAATAAGTAAAAATGGAATTGCACTCTTCGAAACTAGGCTCCTCATTTATTTAAAATATGTATATGGTAAGAAATCCCTTATGTTTTCCGTTAGCCACTAATTTTATTCCAAACAGATGTGGTCCAGAAGTTTTTAAGTAACATGGAAAACGTTTTTATTAATATTTATGCATGTTACTGAACATTTTATTACTGGAAATGTCGGTGTATCATCCAAAACTTAATATGCATATTTTTAGTTATATCAGTGGCTTATTTTTAAGCAATAAATATTCCTAAATTTTTATTATTAATTTATAGCAAGGCTGCCCACCCCAGGCAGCAAATTAATTAAGTTAAAAAATGTGTCGCGCGCTGACAATACAAGTCGAGTCGCGTCGCGGCGAGATTTTGCGAACTGCTGTGCGCTGTACCGCAGTAGTTGCAGTCCTTTGTTTTTAATGAGAGCGAGTTCTCGCTGGCATTTATTTACATTTTAACTTGTGGGGTTTATTTCTTTATTGTGTTTACTTTGGTGTTAAAAGGTATGTTATTATTATTGTTAATATTTTATTTAACTGTTTGCGAAAACAAACTTAATTTTTATATAAGTTTTTATTAGGAAGCTTTCACATGAGTTGTTCCGCAAAAGACATAAGTAAAGTAGGCTCTTTGTTACAGTATGGCTTACAGCAAACTAAGTACATCGACATCAACAGAGTCCTACAATGTTTTCATGATGAAGAGGAAAAGAAATATTGTTTTAGTGAAAGCAAGGCGCAAAAACCCATTTGTTTACTTTGCTTTGCAACGGAAGTAAAAAAACATAATTAAGAAAGACATTATAAGCAAAATCATAATAGTTTTGAAAAAGATTATCGTGTTGGTAGTGCCCTAAGAGAAGATTTTTAAATAAAAAGAAACGCGAACTATTTAGTCAACAGAATATTTTCGTTAAAAGGCACACCAAGCTTAAACTATGGTCAAAACATCCTACGAGATTTCTTTGCTTTTAGCGAAAAAGAAGAAGCCTTTTTCTGATGAAGAAATTGTTAAAGAGGCTTTGACAATATTTGCACAAAATTGTAATAACACAAAAGCTAAAGCAATAGTCTTTTACTTTTGCGAAACACTGTTACGAGGCGGGTGAAAGAAATGTCAGTTGATATTAGCAATGAGATTCAAGAAATAGGAACAAAATGCAAATACTTTTCGTTGGCGTTGGATGAAACTTGCGATTTAACGGGTAGATCTAAGTTGGCTATTTTTGTGCGCTGCATTGATAAACAATGGAATATATTTTAATTTTATTAAAATTATGTAATTTGGAAACTACAACCCACGGAAAAGACGTTTTTGCGCAAACCTAGGACTGCGTTGAAAAAACATTACCTTGGGATAAATTGATATCTATTTGTACTGACGGTGCACCTTCAATTACCGGGAAAACCAATGGTTGCATAGCTTTGTTACAATATTACTTACTTAATTTTTTTCGTATTATTGCATTATCCATCAGGAAGCGTTGTGTGCAAAGAACATGAAGTTGAATGATATTATGGATTTGGTAGTACCCTGCATTATTTACATTCATGCAAGAGATCTTCAGAGACGTCAATTCAGAGTTTCATTTAAAGAAGAAATCAGCAAATATGGAGAGTTACAACTCTATTGCGCTGTGCGATGTCTTTTAAGAGGCAACATGTTAAAGCATTTTTTTAACTTAAGAGAGCAAGTGTTGGAATTTTTACAAGAAAAAGGGCGTTACCTTTGGAAACTGATTTACTTCAAAATAAAGCTTGGTTGAGTGATCTTGCATTTCTCGTTGACATTACCGATTACCTTAATAATTAAAATATTAAACTACAAGGCAATTATTGTTCACTTCCGACTATGTTTACATTAATAAGTAGATTCAAAGTTAAATTAAATCTCTTTTTGGTTAATTTAACCAACGAGAACATTGACCTTTTTCTCAAACTCAAAGATTTAACAGAAAAGCTTAAAATCGCCACTATTGATTGTTCCAAGTACCAAACTAAAATTAAATGCTTACTACAGTCGTTTGAGTGCAGATTTCAGGACTTTCAAGGTATAAAACAAAATTTGCAAATTTTTTGAATCCTTTCTCAATCAGTTTGACTAATATACTAAGTTATCCTGTCAATATACAGTTGGAACTCACTGAGCTACAAAATCATTCCTTTTTTGATAGAATGTTCTTTATTCCAAAGCAGAAACTTCTTCCGACGAATTTACAAGTTTTTGGAAATTGGTGCCAAAAGAAGAATTTTCAACAGTAACTGATCTGTCCTTTCAATTTTTAAGTACTTTTGAATCAACATATACGTATTTGTGAAAAAGTTTTTTCAGATCTTAATAAATACCGTACATCTCTAACTGAGCAACATATTTCTGATTTGTTGTTATTGTCAACAACTGATCTGACCCCCACTCTAGAAAAAATATTAAGGCAGAAACAGTTTTAGACATCTCATTGATTGTGATTAAATTTAGATTTTAATTACATAAATTTTTGTTAATTTATTTAGCAGAAGGTGCTATTTTTTTAATTTAAATAAAACCACAGTTATAACTAGTGTTTTTATACAATTAATTTTAGATTAGTATATGGGTTTATGCTATCATTAAAACCCTAGGCAGCAGGTCTTTTATGTTAGTATAGTACATTCACACTCTTCGCTCGCCGCTTGCGGCATCTTATCGTAGCCGGCCCCTTACACTAAAGTCATCAATATAAAATGGAGTCATTAAATTTATTCACAAGTTACTAGTGGTAAACCAATTTAAAATTTATACAAGTTAAGTTATTTGGGTAAAGAAACAATTTATACACTTAACTAATACTGATGTATGACTGTTACCAATTTATCTTTAAATAAACTTAGAAAATAATAGAAACTACGGGATTTGAAAACACCCTAAAAAGCTCAATTAGAAAATTTAATGTTTACAAAACTATCGAATGACGCATTTTCCGAATATTTAGGTCAAGTTCAAGAGAGATAAACTTTTTAATAGGCAGTGCTTGATTTTTATATTTGTCCCAAAATATAGGATATGTTTGTGACGACACCTTTTTACCATAATATTTTTTATCTGAGAAAATATACCGATACTTGCATAAAATATAATAAAATCACTTTTAAAAAAATAGTATCATACCCTTAATAACGATTTAAACGTAAAATTGATCCACGGGTCAGTGACCCCTGTTTACAGGTTTATAATTCTCTGTAACTGCACTACTAATAACTACTTAATTTAACTATAAACAGTAAAAACTAAACACATATAAAAGTCCAATGACTAAAAAGCAAAAAG
This sequence comes from Listronotus bonariensis, assembly GCA_014170235.1. Lineage (NCBI taxonomy): Eukaryota > Metazoa > Arthropoda > Insecta > Coleoptera > Curculionidae > Listronotus > Listronotus bonariensis. The sequence continues at coordinate 17,400 of JACEGR010006993.1, forward strand.
TAACACCAAAACCGCGAAAAAGCTTCCAGTACGGTTGTAAACAAAGAATTGCGGAAACGATTATATCAGAAAATTTAGTGAACATAGGCTTAGATGGGATCGAGCGCCTCTTGTTAATAAGTTTATCTCACTTGGGTCAAGTTTTAGTAAATTATTAAACTTTCTTACCTGACACCTACGTTACATTAGTAGTAAGTAGGCTTTATTAATCTGTTTTGTTATAGGTACTTCAACAGAATCACTAAAAGAGACAAAACATGTAAAATTAATTAATGCAGAAACACAAACCATTCTGTCCAAGAATGCAAATGACACAACAAAGGTTGGATCCATTACTGATGAAAGTGACAGCCACAACGGCAAGAAAAAGGAAAGTCTTAAAGTATTTGATGATGCACCATTGGACAGAATTCGAAAAAATAGGTTGGCTGCCCTAATGGGTAATTTAGCTGGAAAAGATGCTGCCATACTACCAAAATCCTCTACTACTGAAGATAATTTTACTATTGAAAAGAAAAAATCTGAAGAAAAAGTAAATCTATAGACACAACCATTGAGTCTGAACAGGTACTTACCACTCCGACAACTTCTTCAGTTTTTGGAAGTAATAATTTAAAATTTATTTCAAAGCCAACTTCAGTTACTGAAAACGGAAATAAATCAGAGATAGATTTAACAAATAAGCCTTTAACATCGATACTTTCACCACCTAGAACTACAAAGGAGCTATCTCCAGTAAAATCAGATAAACATGTACATTTCAGTTTACCAGAAGTGAAATTCCCTGTACCTTCTAATCAGACTTCATCTACAAAAGCTTTCACCTCCACTGTAACTTCTATTGTTGCTTCATCTAGTACTCCAGTTTCTAAAAGCACAGAGGAATTTTCATTTCCTGTTACACCGTCGGTAAATGTAAATACAAAACCCGTAACTACTCCTAGTTCAACAATATCATTTTCATTTGGTAATCCAGGTGTTAGTAAAAGTGACACACTTTTAAGTAGGGCAGCTGATAAAACCACTAATAATGCTAGTTCTTTATTTAATTTTTCGACATCCTTACAAACTTCAAAGCAAGATACATCTAGCACGCCAAACTTAACATTCTCTGCGCCTAAACCATCTAGTCCTCAAAAGTCGGGCGGATTTAAATTTGAATTAAAAACACCTACTGAGGTTTCAACTGTTGCTAAAGTAGAAACTCCTACTTTAACCTTTTCAAACAGTTCCCTTGCTAGTAGCACCATTGGTACAGTATCCACTACATCCCTAAGTAGTTCAAATTCAGCTACATTTACATTTGGAAAGCCTGCTGAAGCTAAAACAGACAGCAGTTTTAGCTTTGAAACCACCACTAAAAGCAGTGCAGTATTAAAGCCAACATTTACTTTTGGGGAGAACCAACTAAATCAGAGAACTTTAATAGTACCAGTACAGAATTAAAATTTCCTTCATTGACAACAACGGGTATTAGTTTTGAATCGGCAGAAAATAAACAAAAATTTGGAAATTTTGTTTCAATTGGTCAATCTACAGCTCCTCCTACATTTGGAAATACTGCTATTACCACGACTGCATCCTTTAATACTTCTCTACCAGCAAGCGGTTTTGCTTCCACTACTTTTGTGACCCCATCTACAACTATTTCTGCATTTGGTAATACTAAAAATGTTACCACTACTACTACAGCTTCAGGTATATTTACTTTTGGAGGAACCTCCACTGCTAGTTCTTCTGGATTTGGAAGTAAGCCAACTCTAACATTTGGAACAAGCACTACAGCAGTATCTGGTTTTGGAAATATTCTAACCACTACTTCATCCGTTTTCGGTAGTTCTCTTAATACTGCTACTCCTGCTTTTGGTACTCCTGTTTCGTCTACTCCTGTTTTTGGTACTCCAGTTACTTCTACCCCCGTTTTTGGTACTGTTACTTCTTCAGCAGCTTTTGGTAGTGTACCATCTACGTCTACATCCACTTTTGCTAGTTCATCAGCTCCTACTTCAGTTTTTGGTAGTAATCCTGTTACTTCAACATCCGTTTTTGGTAGCACAAATACATCAATAGTGGGCGGATTCAAAACCACTACCCCTACTTCCTCCGTTTTTGGAAGCAGTACCTCGACGTTTGGTTCAAATCCAGCTACTGTTCCAGTGTTTGGAGCTGGAGCTTCTGATACCAAGGCGAATAATTTTGGATCGTCATCTGGTTTTGGATCTGTCACGCAGGCACCAACTTTTGGCAGTAACTCTTCTACTAGTTTTGGAAATTCTTTAAACCCAAAACCCATCTTTGGGTCTTCTTCAACACCTACTCCAAATACTTCTTCACCATTTGGAAGCAACACATTTGGCAACAGTAGTGCTGTTGCTGTTACAACCACGTCAGCTTCAGTTTTTAGCGCTAGTAATCCAACTTCAACATTTAGCTTTGGATCTAATAAGCCTACTACAAATGTTTTTGGAGCTGCTTCAACTACAAATTCAAGTACATTTGGAAATAATTCGTTCTCATCAACTAACGCATTTAGTCCAAGTGCAGGTTTTGGCAACAATACACCAGCCTTTGGAGGGTCCACAACGCCATCAAATAATTTTGGAGCTCCAAGTGCTCCAACTTTTGGGGTAGCTGAAAATAAACCAGCATTTGCATTTGGAGGGTCTTCAGACTCTAAACCCAATTCTGGATTTGGTTCAGGACCAGGAAACTCGGCATTTGCAAAACCAACAAATACTCAACTTGGATTTGGAAGTTCTTCTGGGGGATTTGGTAAGTTGATTTTCTTCTTAAAAAATTTAAGTAAAATATTTTCAATTTGTAATAATTTTTTTTTAACTTACAGTAATTTAGTTTTAATTGAATAATTATTTCTTTAAGGTCCTGCAAGTTCTAGCAGCATAAATTCCCAACAAACAAATGGGGGTTTTAACTTTGGATCAAATGCCGCATCTCCTTCACCAGCACCATTTGCCTTTGGTGCTAACAGCGGTATTTCTGAACCACCCAAACCAACATTTAACTTCACAGGTATATTATACAAACAATATCTAATGTCCGACCGAACTAAATGGCCAATACCGTTTTTAATAAATAATTAAAACCAAATAATTATACAGTGTTTTCACTTTATGTCCTTAATTATTGTAGAATAACGGGAAAAACACCCCAAATTTCAGTATTTTAAAGTATTTTATACTTGACCCGGTTTTTCGGTTTCAGCCGAAAATGAAGCCACGGCCGAACATTCGGTTTCGGCTGGAAAACCAGTTTCGGTCGGACTCTAACAATATCATATACTCCTAACATAAAAAACATTAGGTACTTGATAATATTTGTCAATTACTGATTTAAAATATAAGAAAACCTAATTTTGAAAATTTTCATCTTGCATTAATGTTTTTAGGAGGAACTGCAAATCCGCCGGCCTTTGGTGCTAGCAGTAGCACTCCAGTCTTTGGATCATCTAACTCTAGTTTTGGAGTACCAGCAGCACCATCGTTTGGAGCAACTGGATCATCAGCTGCTGGTGTTTTCAATATTGGTGCAGGATCTAATACCGGTAGGCCTCGAACACAACTCAGAGCAAAAAGAAGAACTTAAAATTAATTTAAGCAAGTTTGCAATAGGCTTTAATAGTACCTATTTTGGTTAATCTGCGGGTCTCAACATCTCTCTTGACAACTGTACATGCTTTATAGGTTATAATTGTCACTAGGAACCTTTATTTACTATAGGCATTTTGTATTGTTATGGCAATTAAATTATTTTGAATAAACATAAACAATGAAAAAAGTTTATATTAGTTTACATCATTTATAACTTATGGTGACGATCTAAAGTAAGATGGACGAGTCAACCTATAGTGAAAGGTCTCAGTGCAGGTGTTTTCTGTCTAATCTCTACCTGCACGACCTGTATGTACTTTAAACGCAATCTAATGACCCCAGTAACCTTATGATCCTTTTTTATCAGTTTGCTTCTAATGGCTAGTCCCTATATTTTGTCGTTTTTAACGTTGGGATTGCAGGTATAACTTATAAATCAAAAGTATATAAAAAAATATAAATCTAAATTATTATTAACTCTTTGAAAAGAGATACGCTTGCTTTTGTGTTTGTTTGTTTTACCATACAATATTAATAGTATGTATTTTTAATAGTATGCATTTATGCTCTGTATTCAGAGCGTAGGGGTCCTCTTGCACATATCTGAGGCGCGTACCTATTTGTTTTTACACAGATATGTGGGACCACCGACTTTACGTGGCTTCCGAATCTCAACGTGTGTAGTTAAAATAAAATTATTGAATCATTAAAATTTTTGACACACCCTGTATAATGGCATTTTTAAACTACATGACAGTACTAATATATCGCTAATTTTTTTCTCTTCAATTTTTCAAATTTGTTTAAATTTGAAATTTTGAAAAAATTCTTACACTTTTTGGTACATTCTGTATTATTTAAACATACATATTTTATTAACTACCCTTAAAATGTATTTAAAAAAAAAGAGGGGTTGCCATTATACAGGGTGTGAGGTTATTTTTTAAATTTAAATGTAGCCTTGACCATAATATTTTAGGCAACCCTGTAGGAATACCTTTGTTTAAATACTGTACATAATAAGATAAAATAAGTTTTAGCCGGTAAAACATATTGGTGCAGGTCGCTTTCTATTCGGATCTTAGACTATTACTGACGTCTAACAGAAAAACACCATATGTTATATGGATTACTATATGCAGATACGGTGTTTTTCCGTTGGACGGCAGATTACTATTTCATAACAAAACAAATTATTAATTGCCATAACAGTTTAAAATCGCTAAGTGCCAGAGGTAGTTATCTATTGGGTTATGTCTGAAATGTTTGTCAATTATTAACTCAAAATAAGCAACATTAAATAAGTTAATGAAAAAATTGTAGCCAAAAAGTATCATAGGAGTCTGATGTTAATTTTATTTTTTTTATAAAGTGTATTTTTAGTGGTACCAATGAATTAAAAAAATAATATGCGATTCAAAAGAATGTTCTGCACTTGTTTATGCGACGTAAGCATGATGAATATATTTTCGTTTTTGTCTTGTATATATTTTAAATATTTATTGAAATGTGATAATATGTAACGTTACATATGTTTTTATTTTTTTTCATGCTTGCTGATGCATAGGTGTACATGTTTATTCAAAATATTTTTGTTAAAATTGTTACTTTATACATGGAATGTGTAATAAGAAGGACGTTATAAGACAGGTGTGTTGATTTTTTATTATACAGTGGCTCATTTATTTGTTAAAAATGTATATTTTAATAAGAATAAAAACAATAAATTAATACTCCTTTATTGTCATGTCCAAGGCCATGTACAGGGTTGGTCCGTGTATTTAGACAGCACCTATCTCGTTAATTATACGAGGTTAAGAGAAAATTTAAATACAAATGTGTTTGAAAATTATCCAAATAGTAAAAAAAATATATATTTATGCGGATACAGACTAATCCAAAAATGTGTGGAGAAATTTTTAATTTTTTTAAAATGAAATACCCTGTATATTATGTCACCACTTATTTAAAAAGGTTTACAAACATACCTCATTTTAAAAATACCGTTTTTATAATACCCGGGCGGAATATAAATGACGTATTGTCCCCTGCACCCCCAGTCACTTTAAAATCTTAAATGGCAACACCCCTTTTGTGGCACCTCTCTGGAAAGCTTATAAAAATGGTTTTCGTTGGTCATAAAAAAGTTGGCGTAAAATTAAATACTACCCTTAAATTTTAGAAAAATTATACTTCATTCATAAAGAGTACCAGAAAATGCCCCATTAAATTTATATAAAATTATTTCATAACTATTTATAAATTAAAATATTACTCCCTGTAGGAGCTAACCCGCCCCAATAAGACGTTCTGATTAGTTCTGTTGCACAAGTGCTCAACAACAAAGATTAGTTGCTATTACTTTTTTCTCGAGAAAAATTCAGAAAGAACTAGAACTTCTTATGGAGGCAGGTTAGCTCTACAGGGAGTATTATTTTAATTTATTAAACCACTTTAAACAATTTTTAATTTATATAGACATTTTCTGGTACTTTTTATGAATAATAAGGTATAATTTTTCTAAAAATTAATTTAAAATATATCAAAGATCATCAAAAATTTAGTCAAAGTATCATCATAACTAGGCCCCAACGTTCTCCTGATTATTTTTTTTATTTAAAAATTTTTGGTGGCCATCTAAAGCGTAAACTACAATTTTTTAATAAATAAAATTTAATGTCCAAAAAAAAAAAAAATGTAAACTATACGTTGGGGCCAGGTATTTTATATGTAGCAGATGTGTACAAAGTTTAAAATTAATTGGTTAAGTAGTTTTTAAATGACAGTGACAATGACTTTAAAGACTAAAATATTCTCGAAAAACCATAATGGACCATAACGATAGAAGTGCGAACGCCCGTAGCTGTTAGAGCTAACAGGATACTAACTAAACAGTAAGTTCAATATTTTTGGTCAGATCGACTTAAAATTTTAAGAATATCTTCTTGAAATGTTTAACAATAAAATAAGACAAACCCCCCTTATAGAAACGGTATTTTTATTTTTTGATATTTGCCGTGGGTTAAAAAATATAGTCATTGGAAGTTTTAAAAAACGCACCCTCTATTTAAAAACGTGTCAAAAATCAGTATGTATCCATGATTAAAAAAACATTTGATTTTAAACAAACTAGTAAAACACCTCGTATGAAACTGTTACTAAAAAATTATTGAAATTTAAGTTTTGAAGGTATCAGTTTCATACATGGTTTTCTAGTATTTTGTTTAATACATTTTTTTCTTTACAGTGGCGCTGATATTTAGTTTTTAATTAATTAATATGTGCACAAACTTGCAGAACCGAGGATTGAACAGGGGTGCTGGGCGGAGCAAAATATAAAATACAAAATTAAAACCTACAGTTTGCTGTAAAATGTAAACAAATTATAAACTTAGGGATAACTTTATTTTTTGACTATAAAGTCTATACCATGACTATGCGAAATTCAATTTTAAAATTAAAAACATCAATGTAGGGTCTAAAAATAAAAAATAAAAATAACTATTATGTATTATATATATTTGAAAAGCTCTCTTCCTCTATAATTTAATAAATAAGAAACAGAAAAAAAAAGAAGAAAAAAACAGGGTGTTTCATAAGAAAAATCATGTTTGGTACATATCTCAAAAAATATAAATTTAAAAAAATCCAACAATAGCACTGGATTCTACGTAAAAATATCTTCTGTCATGTCAGTAACTAAGAGAGCCATAAAAAATATTTTAATGTCATCTTTCGTTTCATCAAAAAGTAGCAACAGTTCGCGAAAACCGCAAGTCTCTATCTCTAATAATAACCAAGATACCCTGCAATTACAATGAAATCTGGACACCCTGTAGTAGGGTGGGCCATCCTAGGCAACCCATAAAAATTTGTGCTGCTACCCCTTAAAAGGTTCCATTTGATAAAAAAAAACATCTCCACTAAAATTTTATTTTGATCGGATAACGGGGAGTGGTACCGCTAACAACGTAAATACTGATAAAAATAAAAAATGTAATTACCTAATTTTGCAAATATATGTTTAATAAATTATGTTAGAAATTAATCTGTTAGCCTTAAAGCACATTTACGTTAAAACTTTTACAAATTTAAAGTGAAATATATATATAAACAAGAAACCAACTGCGGATACAATTCAGTGTATTAATAGAGTCGTTTAAGAATAAATCAGGTTTACTTAAGTATGGATAAAAGATTACTTAAAACTATTTTAAAACCTGGAATAATGCCTTTTTTTAACATCCAGAAAATGTGTTTTGTAATGCTTAACAACTTGAAGTAAACATTGCTTTTGATCCTAGTTCTTAGTCAATATGTTATTATCACCAATTAGCTTAATACCTCTCTCAGCTGTGTCAAATACTTCTTTAAGACTGTTGTCAATTTTACAACACTTGATGTATCTTTCGTTATTATTCCAAGTTGGTGGTCGCTTTTCAAAATTTCTGTAGGAAATAAAGCAGTTAATTTCTTTTTTTTTATTTGATATAATTCTCCTACTAATACTAGTTTGATGCCCTCTTCGTCTGACGCTGGCTTACAACCGTTACCATTTTCTTCCTAACATTAATTGAAATATTTTTATCTGAGACTGATAAGGACACATTTTCAAACTTTAGATACCATTATTTTTACCCCATGCAGCTTAAAAGTTACTGGTGTCTATGTTTTAATACTTTATTTATTCTTTCCAAAACTGGTGGTCGTGAAATGGGGTCTTTTTTGCCGAAAGTGCTGTAGACTTTTATATAAATAATTACGAGAAACAGGCGTATGTCCATAATACCTGATTTTTACTTTAGCGTTTGTTTAAATTGATCTTAAAAGAAAATTATTTTTAAGCAGTAAATGGCTTTTAACATCCAACGTGCATGATAAGATGCACCACGACGACAAAATATCACATTTGATGGTTTTCTTCAAAAAAAAGAAAAAAATTGAAAGTAATAAAAAGTCTTTGTAATCAACTCGGGGCTAATGTATTGATAGGAATTAATTGCTTTTTAAACACTTGCTTTCCCCAAATTCCTACACAACACGATTTTTCACCGCTGTAAACTGATGTGATGAAGGCGTTTTCGTCAAATTATGGAGTCCATTAAAATTTTGTATTGTACTTATCGATTTAAAAACTTTTTAATAAATTTTCCCTATAACATTTGGCTTAAAAATAACAAATAAGGGTAGTTAACTCTTGGAGAAAAATCATGTTTTTTAAGGTTTTGCGAACCCCGTTTACAAATCAACATTTTCTTTTCGTGAATTATATATTTTTACAAGCTAAAATTTTTATGAAGAATGATTTATTTGAAAAATGAAGTTTTTAGTCCGTTTGTCCTCTTGTAAAAACCTCATCCGTGGACAGTCTGTACACATATAAAGTTTCCTGCTAAACAAAATTAAACAGCTTATATTTAAAATTATATACAAAACACTCTCAATTTTACTAAAGAATATTTCAACATAGGATAATGGTTCATGATAAATACTTAGAATTATTCCACGTTCTTTTTCAAATTCATTCTCAATAAACGCACACTCACAGACTCCAATCGCAGATATACGGGCTATATGTCTTTGTTCTTTCTACTTTACTCCGCTTTTAATGTTAGTTTCTTTTTCTATGGAATGTATTGATATATAACGGTTCTGGCAAAGTTATAACTTTAGCCAGGGCCGCATTAGGATTTTGTGATGCCTTAAGCATTCGACTCCCGTGGTGCCCCCTACACAATAAATTTTTTGACAACCAGAGAAAAAAAATTTGGCCAAAACTTTTAAAAGAAGACTATATTTCTTACCAATAATTTTAAAAGCAAAAAAGGTCTTCTTTGTAACAAACAAATTATAGAACAAAAACGGGTGTTTCAGCTATTTTCTTCCTTTTCTGGTCTTTAGTGCCCCCAGAACGTGATACCCCAAGCCAGAGTTTCTTAAACTTTTTGCAATCACGGGACCCCCTTTAAAAGAATTTAATAGCTTCATGGACCACTATCAAAAAAATTTAGAAAAAAAACAAAACAACCCTTATTTATAAAATATGGATCTATTATATATTAAAAATCACCTCTTTATGGTAAGTAGTTCAATTTCACATATTAACAGAATTAATTAAATATTGCCAGTAGTTACTAAGGTAATGAGAAGGGATGCTGCTGCTTGGCCTCAATAAGGACGTAAATTATGGAATAGCCCATATAGCCGATTCCCACCTAGGGGTTTTTACCCAGGATAAAAAGTGTTTGACTCCTGACGATTCACACCTGCGAGTCATGGGTAAGGGGTTAAAACTCGTTCGTTTCCACCACATAACACTAACTAGTTAGTGTTATGTGGTTTTCCACCCGCCAAATTAGGACTAGTTCTAATTTTCCCCATGAGTGACGACTTTTTAACAAAATTCCCTACATAAATTGACGGTTGGTACTACCAAAAGTTGTGATTCGATTCAAATGTGCATGGATATGATTTTACCCGTGTTCTTGAAAAAACCCGACAATCAGCTGATGGGTGCTGACTAAGCTGACTCATGCGGGTGAACACCCCTAAGTGAGAATCGGCTTATACAGAAAGATGAAATGCCTCTGGAATAGTATTTGACAAGGCAAGCCGCATGATATCTGCTACGACCAATCAATTCCGATTTTTCGTTTTGATTAAAACCAGAATTGAGAATTCTGCTTCAGAGGTACGTCCTCGCGTCGTCGTATCAAATGGTATCAGAACGCTTGACAAGAAAAGGGTAAGATTGACTCAAAGAACACGAAAACACACGAAGACCTTTTAAATAATATTCAGTTTTCAAGACTTCTTTAGATCTCGTGTCAATTAAGTCATCTTTAATAAGATCTCTGATTATTACCCATATCAATTAAAAATGGACTAGGCACCCATATTTCTTTATCAATCTGTTCTGAACTAAAGCAGGGTTGCCACAATGATTTTTATAAAAGTACTAGATTCCAGAAAAAAAAGTACTAGAATGTACTAAATGTGACAAATAAGGTAATGCTAAAAATAGTTTTAAAATTCAGAAACTTTTGGTGCATTTGTCCTCTTGTAACACCTATCCTGGGAATAATTTTTGAAGAGCAAAAAAAAAGGTCCTCACCTTGTTTTCTTTCAATTCTAAGTACTAAATTAAATTCAAAATCATCCACAAAATTATTTATTAAGTCCCGATTGTATTTTGCCGCCCCCTAAACTACCTCTGCCGTCCCCCTAAAAGACGCCGCCATAGACTTCAGCCTTTTGGTAAATGCGCCACTGAATTTTAAAAAACGTACTAGATTTTTATCAGTACGTACTAGATCACTAGATTCTATTAAAAAGTACTAAATCTAGTACAAATGTACTAGGTGTGGTAACACTGAACTAAAGTAACCTCCAAAATACAACTGCAATGTTTCCAGATGCTTTAAACAGTTCTTGAAGAGATAGGTTAATTTCGTTTAAGTGATTAAATAAATCTGTCAAGTACGCCAGCCCTTGTACAAAATTTTGGCGCTCAAGGTATTCATAGAGAGGATTTGCTTTTCTTTCAGAAAATGTAAAACTCTTGCTCGTTGCTTCGTGGTTAAATAATTTCCTAATAAGGACAATCGTTCATAAACTTGCGAAATGCGTTTTGCAAAACGTGTTCTTATTGGTGAATTTGTAACGACTTTCGAATGTTTCGTTAGAAATTGACCAATTAGAGCAGGATTCGCAATTCGCAATCTTATAAACAAAGCTTAAAGGTTTAACTGAGCTACCGCGGACCCTAATTTAAGAAACCCTACCCTAAGCACTAGCAGATTTTCTTTATGAGAAGGGGTTTAGACATAAGCAAGACCGGTGATAGCTTTTGTCAGGGACGTGAGGGTGTGAGAATTACGATTTCGGTTGGCAGTTCTGTTAAAAGTTGGTAGCATTATCAGCTGATGACAGAGTCGTGCCTTGTCGAAGCTTTGTTTGGTAAAAGTAAAACTGTGGAAATTTGCCATTTTCATTTTGGTTGTATCTTTTGTAAGGATTTCCAGTTGTTAATGTTTTTGGTTAGTTTAGAGACTTCACATATAATTGGTTCGGACTTGTTTTATTTTAGAGATTTTGATAGTGTTTAGTCAAATAGTTTTCAGTCATTCGTGTTTTTATATACATATGATACTGATGAGTGTCCGCTAATTAATGATACACAGAAAAACCACAGATTTCTTATGCGAAAATACCCATTTAGGATTTAAACAAACATACCTATATCCAAAAGTTAATGATAAGGAAGATATAGATATTTTTTATTCATGCATTTTGATAATTTCTGATATGTTTCTAAACATTTTAATAAAACTCGGTATCCAGGAGTTTTTAGCTATCAGCTATTTATATCTGAGCAGTTGTAATTATAGCTAATACGATGTTATTGAAGGTACATACTTTCGGGTGCACTGAACAACTAAAACGGTTGTCAAGACCGATTCTTACTAAGTATACCTTTTTTTGTGCAGAAAGCATAGAGAAGCTTACTAGTTTACATACATACAGAGTAGTAACAAAAAATTGGGTAGTTTTAGAGAATCTTAAATAGTGTACCCATCGCCCTCTATTCTACACACAAAAATTAATATTCGATCTGAAAAGCTAATGTTTAAAAACCCCAAGATACCGTTTTATTAAGATATTCAAAAAGGGGGAAACAATTATCGTAATAAATGTACTCCCCGTATCTTCCTTATTATAAACTTTTGGATATTAGGTATGTTTGGTTAAATCTTAATATTTTGGCATAAGGAATCTGTGGTTTTTCTGTGTACCATTCATTAGCGGACACCTTGTATACAAAGTTTTTAATATGGTTTTTGACTTACGGAACCATGGAAAATGTTTTGCTCTGCCAGGTACCTCATCGTCCTGTCGTCGCTTTGATAATTTTTAATTTTCAATATTTAAACCACATTTATGTTTTTGTTTTAGGTTATGTCTAAATACAATAAATTTTGTTTACAACATACAGTTCTTTTTTGTTTTCTTCTTAATTCTACGCCACTGATCTGCCTAAAATCAAACATGGCCGAAAATGGCCCGATTTGACGTCACAGCCGCGCTAGCCAATATGGCGAATGTCGTGACCTTTATCTCATCAATCGACTTTGAGCACTAGTTTAATTTGCTTATAGGTTAATCCGGAACTGGCTTTACCTTTCCTCTTTTTTTTATCTTTGACAAACCACGAAGGCTAAAAGCCTAAATACTAACGTACCGTGGGTGTCTTAAGCGAGGTAAGAGGGAGTTTGTTGACACGGGACTTAAATACTTGAAAATTTGGGGGGAGGGAAGACCTCCGCGGGCAGCAGGTTCCACAATCTAGAAACTCTAGTCTGAAGAGTCATTAATGAGACGAATAGCTCTTCTTTGAATAGAATCAAGAATGTTTAGGGTTTAGGTTTAGATATGAGAACAATATTCCAAGGGAGGTCGGATTTGGGACACATATAAAGTGTATAAATTAGAAGGGGAGAAATACTTTTGGCTCGAAAGAGAAATCCAAGCTTTTTTAAAGCTGCCCTGGCTATAGATACAATGTGTTTATGCCAGTTAAGGTTACTTTCAAATGTGACGCCCACAAGATTGAAGGTGTCTTTGCTCTGTAAAACTTGGCCGCTCATAACTAGAGGATGAGTATTTGATGACTCTTTTTGCGACAAGGAACATGATTGTGTTTTGGATGCATTAAAATGGACGAGATTTTTGGCGCCCCAATCCAATATTAAATTAAGATCCTGCGAAAGAGATATCTGCATAGCTTTCCGTTTGTTTTCCAAGTCAGGTTTAGTGATGGGTTTAGGGACCTGAAAACTGGAATGAAGGGCACTATCGTCGGCGAAACTATGAATGGAATTAGTTGTGGACGAGAGAAGGTCGTTGATGAGGGACTCCAGCATTTACTTGGTGAAAGCTTGAAGAATGGCCGTCCACAATAACTGATATACGTCGATCAGATAGATAACTAGAGAGCCAAGTACAGAGTTTAGTTGAAAGACCATAGGAGGGAAGTTTATTAAGAAGTGCGGCATGCCAGACCTGGTCAAAAGCTTTGGATATATCAAGAGCAACGATCTGGGACTCACCTAGAAACTCAAGATACTTATTCCAGCAGTGAGATACGAAGGAAAGAAGATCTGCTGTAGATCTTTTGTGGCGAAATTCATACTGCCTGTCATGCAAAATTTTGTGTTTTTCTAAGTACTTAAGAATTTGTGAATTAATTAATTTTTCCATTACTTTACAAAGAACTGAAAAAATTGAAATTGGTCTATAGTTAGATGGAAGAGATTTAGATCCTTTCTTGGGAATAGGTTGAACGCGTGCAGCTTTCCAGCTCTCCGGAAAGATACCTGTGTCGTAAGAAATTAATGTGTTTTACCTTAAAAATAATATCGGGCATTTTATGAGGAACTGGAGTAACCGCTGGAATTGTATAATTTTCGGGAGGGACAAGGCTTGAATTGGCAGCAAATTGTTTAGCAAATAGTTCTGCCTTTCCTTTAGCGGTAGAAATGATTTCATCTTCCAAAGTTAGAGGTGGAAAAGAACTGGTAGGACCAGAAAGATTTGCTGTCATTTGAGCAAGAAAGAACTTTGTTTTTAATACGATTGTCGAAGGAGTCTTTGGCTTCAGAAATTGTTTAATTGTAGTAGTTTCTTCCTTCAATGTTGGATGTCGGTTTTCTGGACTAGGATCCTGTAGAAACTTCTTGTGAGCCTGAACTTTTAAAATTCTGGCTTTATCACAAGATTTGGAAAACCAGGGTTTGTTATTGGATTGTTTGGGGTTCTTGATGGTGTGTGGAATATAGGTTTCAATGCCCAATTGAATTGATTCAGTTAGTTGATTGCAAATTTGAGAAGGATCACGAGAAGAAAAGCAGATGGAATTCAGGGGTAAGTGGCGAAGTCCCTTAGGCCATCCCAGTCGGCTGAGTTGTAGTGCCATGTGGCATGTATTCGTTTACCTCGGGATCTGCAGGGTAAGATATAGTAACTAAGCCATGATCTGAGCGACCTAGGGGAGCTGTGACAGATGTTTGATAGAGTTCGGGGATTTGAACTATGATTTTGGACTCTAGGAAAGTAGGTGGGGTCCATAATAAGGTTGGTAAGAGAGTTTCTGACTGCGAAGATTTCGGCTGCTCTGCCTTGGGGGTCAGTTTTTGAAGAGCCCAGCCAATCCTTATTATGGACATTAGTCGCCGAACACGATTACTTCAGCCGATGGAAACTGAGAAATTATGTTATCGATCTTTGTTGAAGGAAAGTCAAAAAATTCGACATAGGAATTATTAGATGGGGACCGGTACAAACAGCAGATAAATTTAGTTGAAGACCTAAGGGAAAGTTTGAGCCAAAGGATATCGGGCCTACCCGATTCAAGATTGGAAACTCGAGCACTAGCCAGATCGTTGCGGACGTAAGCACATACGCCACCATGTGGGCGAAAAGACGAAATAAGTTCATAGCCTGGAAAGAGAAGGTGGCTGACAGTACTGAACATAAATACCATGACAGTTTGAAATTTGGAGCCTCTCATCTATCCAAGAATACCTACTAGAAATAGTACCTCTAAATAAATCACCCGATAGAGGTGTATACAGTGTGGGAGGAAAAAAATGTTCGTTAAAAATGTGCAAAAAAACAAAATGGCCGCCATAAGAAAATCGAAAGTTTCATGGTATCTCAAAACCGAAACGTCGAAATTAAAATCTGAATACAGAAATCAATTGCTCTTAAAAAGTTGCCCTCATAATGTTTTTACAGATTCCAAAAATTATTTGAGATAAAAAAACTACAGCACATTTTCAGTTTTTTCAAAATAACTCAAAAACCAAACGGCCGGCATCAAAACGGCGTTAGATTAACCATTGCATATATAATAAAAAAAACGGGGAAAACAACAACAATGCTCTACCTGCTACCTTTGATCTCGTACTATCGATGACGCGGTAATGAAAGAATAAATAAATGATTTAGGCAATTACCCATAAAAGTTCTGCAGGGGAACGACGTGTACTTATATTGATTTCGCATGAAACACTGGGTATTCGAGATTGAAGAATAGGCCCACTGCAACTAGATAAGCAGATAAGCAGAAGGCAAGCTTGCTTGGAATATAAACCATTTACAGAAAACCCTAAAATACTTTTTTTAGTTTTATAATAAACAAATGGTAATTTAGCTAACTTTCTGGTGGTGAAAAGTTTTTTTTCATATATAAAATTTTCGTCAAATTAGTAACTTAATGATGGCACATCAAAATTTTAGTGCTTTCTTACTAGAAAGATTTGGCGATTGAATGCTAAACAGCGGCCAAGGCAGACGCGCTACTTCGAGCGCTGTGTCTTACGCATTAATTTCGGCCATAGCTCTATCTTCTGCGGTTTTTAGGGCTAAATAAAACCCCGTGCCCAGCACATTAAAGGGTTTGTATCCTTTTTCTGGTTTGAGAGCACTAAAATTTTCTTGTGCCATCATTTAGTTAATAGATTAATGAATATTTTATATATAAAAAAACAAACTACTAGAAAGTTTGACTTAATGTTAATTTGAAACATCAGATGACCTATTAGAGACACAAACAGAATCATATTTAAAATACTTTTATTAGTCCTACAACTAACAATTTATTATAACTCTTAACTACCTGAGATTTAACAAAATACTTTGGCAAAAACAACAAAAACCATTTCATTAGACATGGTGATTATTAACCTATACGCAAAAACTGGGAACATTATTGCTAACGACAAACAATGACTAATAATAAACAATATAAATAAAATATTTTTAGACTAAACGTCGATAATAAAAAGGCCAGGCGGTCATCACTTCTGTCTCACTTTCAATTATTCTCCTTTCTGTTGCCTGTACACTATTTAAACGACGCGTTTAGACAGTGATAGTTGATTGCCGTCTCTACTTGTATGACGCTTGTGGCTTTTTACTATTGAACTGATCTTAGGGATATATTTACACATTTTAAATAAAAAAATGTATGAATAAAAAAATTTATAAGAGAACTCTTTTTGTTACAGAATAATCAGCTAAATCATTTGTTCTTTGTAAAAACTTAACCAATAAACAAATTATGATAATGTTTGGTGTGTCTGTTACTACTCTGCTATTAGTTGTGGTTGTATGTGACTTTAAAAAGACACAACTAAAGAGACGTAACTTACAAATCCTAAGGTATACATGTATTTCAAAAGTCAAACCTAAAGTATGTTACAACTTTCATTCTTGATAAACTAAATGATTTAAACAAGATGACAATCATGACTTCCCACAAGTGTTTTATAATGTGTTTTGTGAATTACTCTCTGCTCTATATAGCTAAGGTTTAGTTTTCTGTAAATACATAATATAGAATTTCAATTATTCAATACATAAATAAAATTTAATAATAACTTACATCGTTTTCAAAGAATAAGGTTTAAGTATTTTACATTACAATAATTAAATTATTACACTATCACCATAGCTGAAAATCAAAATGACCACAAATACGCAAACTTAGATAAAAAAAAACGATGCTGATATTTGAGCTGCTAAAACAATCTACGGTATGTCCACGGATGGACTTTACAATAGGACAAATGGGCCACCCTGTACAAAACAAAACAAATTTCTCACGTGAATCTTCTTTTTTTTAAGAAGCAAAAGCAGTTGCAATACACGACTTTCTTGAACATTTAAATTTTTGTTCCAGTTGGTCCTATTGTAAAGTCCATCTGTGGACATACTGTATATTAGTTGCTGCATTAATACAACCACAGCATTTTCCTTCTATACAAAGTACGGCCCGAATGGTAACGATATACAGCGCATTTCTTAATGCCCCCTTTCATTTTTTGAACGGATTAATTTTCAAAAGTAAAACTTTGGGATATGCAATTGATGCATAAATACTATATTTTAGAGTAAAATTGACAGATGAAAATTTCAAGATGGCGGCTAGGCGCCATCTTGGAAAAAAACATAAAATTGAAAGGGGTTTTGTGATACATCATTTTAAAGCTCCTGACAAGTACTTTATAACCCCAAAGTATAAAGTGAATATTTGTACATAATACAAAATGGCGATACTTTAAAAATTACCTAAATATCTAATTTGGATGGCCATATTTTCAAAACTAATAAAGTTAGATGTAAAATGCGTGGTATTTTTAAAGCTCTTTTAAAGATCTTGTTATTGGTGATATTGGTAATAAGAAACAAGGTAGGAAAAAAAGTATATATATATTTTTAATGAAGCACCCTGTATATTATAATACCATTAAAAAGATCTTTAAAAGAGCTTTAGGAAAATACCACATTGGGTACATCTAAATTTATTAGTTTCGGAAATATGTATGACCATTCAAATCAGGTAATTTTAAAAGTATCGCCATTTAGTATTAGGTAAACATATTGACTTTATATTCTAGGGTTATAAAGTTCTCATCAGAAGCTTTAAAATGATGTGCCACAAGACCCTCTTCCCATTTAATATTTTTTTCCCAAGCCCAGCCGACATCTTGAAATTGTCATCTGTCAATTTTACTTTAAAATATAGTATTTATGCATTAATTTCATAATTCATAGTTTTACTATTTGAAATTTCTCCGTTCCAAAAATAATAGGAGGGGGAACATTAAAGAAATGCACTGTATAAACATCTAAAGACTAATAATTTGGGCCATTTAATATTTTTTAAGGGTCTATTTCCTAGAGAAAAATATTATTTTTTAAACAAGGACACAGGGTAGTGCCACCAGTAATTGCCATTATTAAGCATGCATGCATAAATTACAAGTTTGTTCATTAAACGACAGTTTTAAAAATACACAAAAGTAAACGGAATGTATTAATACTTAATAGGGCAATTTTAATTTAAATAAAAATATTTTACTACTAAAAATTAAATAAATTTAATTGTAGCAAATTTTACCAGTAATTGCCAGTTTTCTCTAGTTTATGCCATTTTAGATACCAATTGTTTCCATAGAAAAACACAAGAAATACAGGGTGGCCGTCGAGGTATCCGAGAAACTTCGAATATAATTTCACAAAGAAAGTTAGGAAAAAACTTTATATGACATATGTCCTAAACGTCTTACAATTAGTTTTTGAACTATAGGGTGTTAATTTTTTATATTATTTTTTTATAATAACTTTTATACCAATTTACATATTTTTAAAAAATTTGAGGAAAGCCTTCTATGCTCCAAAAGACATTTTTGGGCATAAAAGAAAAAAAGTAAATTTTTACCTGTGTCGTCTATGAGAGGTTAGATTGAAATATGATTTAAAATAATTTTATAAATTTAATTTTAAAACCCATTGGGTGTGGAATAAATTGACTTTTTTTATTAGATGCACGGTTTTCGCGTAAATAAACAAAAACCATTTCTTGGCACGCTCATTTCGTAACGAAATTATCAAATTCTGCAGTAAAAAATCACCTTTGCTATTAATTCTTTAATTAGATATGGATTTGACTATGCCAAGAAATGTTTTTGTATTTATTTAAGCGAAAACCGTGCATCAAATAAAAAAATTCAGGAGAAAATTTCTGCCAAACTAAATTTTTTGAGAATTTAAAAAATATTTTTATTTTAAAAAATGCAGTTGCCCACCATTTTTTCTTAAAAATATTTACATTAAACCCCTCAACGAACTGATAATTTTTTTTCTTGTATGCCAAAAATGTCTCTTAATGTATTGGAGGCGTCCCTCAAAATTTTTAACATATTTAAATTGGTATAAAAATTATTTAAAAAAAAAAATAAATATTTTTTAAAACAATTTAACACCTTGTAGTTCAAATACTAAGGCATTTAGGACATATCTTTATATGAAGTTTTTTCCTAATTTTCATTGTTGAATTTATATCCGAAGTTTCTCGAATACCTCGGTGGCCACCATGTATTAAAAGGAAACTTAATTTTAGAGTTTTTGTTTAAAATTTAAAAATTAATAAACAAAAATTATTGTATGAAAATTAAAAACTAAGTCAGTGAAAGTCATTATTTGTAGTTTTAGGCGTTTTTTTCTTCGAGCTAGGTTATTTACAATTTAAAGACGAGTGCACCCCACTTAAATATTCATGCATTTTAGGGGGTCTCTAATACCTCAGCCTATGCTAAGATGCCATAAATGGTTAAAAATTTTGTTTTAATTTCCTATTTTTAGATTTTTTTTGACAATTTGGCAATTACTGGTGCTTTGACAACTACTCTACATAATTAAATATTTTTTATTGTCAACTATAATTGCGCCCAATTTTAAAATGAAGTAAGAATAAACAAAGAGGTCAACAAAATGTTCAATTGCGTTTGTAACCATGGTTGTGGAATTTTCAAATCAATCTGATAGATTTTGCTTCAATTTTTTTGCTATATTAAATAAAACATTAAAATGACCCTAATATACATTCAGTATACTTAGAAACTTTCCAAACCATTATATTTTAAATATCTCAAAAACACAATAAATATGCAAATTTCCTCATCTAGGATCTAGGTTTCTGAATTTGGTAACTTATTAAAACACTTTTATGATTAACAGACACCGGATTATATGCATTTGCATATTTAAGACATTCTTTAAAATATAGTAATGATGCATATTAGGGACCGGATTATATGCAAAATAAAAAGCTTAAAATATTCAACATTAGGTTTCAGGATATGAGACAAAAGAATATCGCGAGCGCACCTACTTCAGTACTCTCGCCACCTTATATACTTGATGGCAAGATATAAAAGAAATTATAAAAACTCAAACAAAATACAATCATTCGTTTCTATAAAGTTTGTGTCAAATGGATAGTCTTACTAACCAGACGGCAGAACTTCTGCCAGAAACTATAACTAACAAAATAGCCCCAAAGTTCAAATTCTGCCTAGTAACCTTAGTGGATGTGGAGCGATCGTTTTCTAGTTAGAAAAATATTTTTAATGATCAAAGACACAATCTTACTACTGAACATCTGGAACAGCACTTTATTGTTTTATTATTAATTTATAAATTATAGTTTGCTTATTTTGAATTAAAAACTTAAAAGTTAGTGTGTATTTTTCCTAAAACTTGTGGTTTAAAGTTGCATATTCTGCCAGTTTTCATGCATTTGTTAGCATATATCAAACTTTTTATCTTGCGTATTGGTATAATCCAGTCCCTAATATTTAATATAAATATAACCTTTCGTAAACAAGATGATCTATACTTTTTTCGCATAAGTAATTTTTATTGCCATAAAATTATTCAGACCTATTTTTTCCATGCATTGAACTTGGGCGAACTACCAAAAATTACAGGTATTACCCGCGGTGATAAATTGATTTTTAATGGAAAGACTTATTGACAACTTTGACAAAGATTATGTGTTTGCCTAAATTTGGTGAATAAGATACTTACATATAGAGACAAAAAAATAGTGGGCTTGTTCACAATTTTTATCAAAAATCCATTTTTATATATTTATATAGGCCTTTTAGTTATAATAAATAAATAAAAATAAATCAGTGAATAAACTAATTAAAAATTAAATAAAACTTGGCATTTGGGGCATAACTTTATTATTTTACAATGTATCTCCCTAAATATACTAATGGGGACAAAATATAGGGTTTACCAATAAGAGCGTGAGAACATTTAAATGTTACTGTAGCAACATCGCTTAGAAATATGTTACCAATTTGTCATAATTGTGTTCAGTAATATCTAGCAAGTTATTATGGAGAGATACACGATTCTATAACGTGTAGATATCATTAAAAATTAAATTATTAAAAGTTATCATTAGAATGCGGCTTATTTCAAGAAATGGTAATGCCAACAAGCCGCCAAGGTCATGTGATCTCTCACCCTTGGATTATTTTCTGTGAGGCTACCTTAAATCTGAGGTCTACGAGAATATACCCTGAACGATTCGTAACCTGAAGCAGAACATTTCTAGCACTATTACAAATTTACCGGGTGATACGATTGAAAAAGTAATCAGAAACCATCCAACTGAAAAAAGTAGAGGAGGATATTTAAACAATATTATTTTTAAACTTATTGCTATAAATTTCTTTTTTCAATAAAATAAAATTACTGGCTCAGGCACTAAATATACATGGTGTTCCATTTAAAATAACAAAGTTGCCCTATACCGGAAAATCGGCCATTTTGTTATTTTGTTGACTAAGTGTTAAAATCAAATGGTGAGGATATATTTAAAAAAATAACTAAGGCTCTCTGAAAAATCGCATCTTAATACCTTTATTTGTTCTAAAGTTATTCACGGTGAAAATATAGCCGGACACCTTGTATCTAGAAGAAGTAAATACACGTTAAATTTTAAACACATATAAGTGCAGACTTATGAAGAGGATAATTGTCTCTTAAATGAAGGAAGCCACGTTTTTTGTTGCAAAACAGTGGCTGAGTTAATAAATTGTGATTTATGTAACCAGTGCATAAAGTGATACTTTGGGAAGTTATGACATCACAAGCCGTGAGGCGAGTGCGGCAATCCTATGAGTAAAAAATAATAGACGTAACTATTTACAAACTGAGCGCATCAACGATTTGAAATAAAAAACTGGTATACAGGGTTTTTTTTTTGGGGCTGATCACGAATCTGAAAGAATTTTTAGTCAGACACATTTTGTTTTTGAGATATTCATCATCAAAGTTGAAAAGCAAGTTTTCCTTATTTTCACTATATTCTCCCTTTCTTTTCTTACTTACTTAAATCCTTTCGTACATCACACTAAATTATACTAAACTAGTTATTTGAAATAGGATAGAAAATTTACTTATTAGCATATTGTTAGGTAATTCTTATTAAGTTATTAAAATATGTTTCATTACTTTATATCTTCATTTCATAATAAAATTACTATTTAATTAAAAACTTATACTAATGTTAATTTATATTAGTTTTTATGTTTCTTTTTATATATGGTTTCTTATACCTATCATGCATCCGAAAAGATGATTTTGCTTTAGGGCAGTTATTTTTATCTTTATTAAATTGAAATTGTTGAATAACTGGAGGTTTTGTGGCAATTGAGTCATTTATTTTTAGTTCATCTTCTTTCTGTTCCATTAACTTTAATTTTGCTTCGATTGCTTGAATTTGTGAAACAGGATCAGTCTTTTTGAACCTTTGGATAGCGCCAAGGCAGGAATTGTAATATCTGGCTTTGGTTTAGGATTGGCAGTGTTGTCCTATAATAAAAATTATATTTACAGGGTGTCTCAGAATATGTAGGCACTTTCTCATATTCATATAGAACACATAAAAATAATATGGTAAGTTTCTATATTTTTTTCTAAAGCTCCTCACAGAGATATGTGCCCTTAAAGAACGCCGCTAAAAATCAGTTTTCCTTAAATAACTTTTATAGTATGTGGTATAATAAAATATTTTTTTAATATAAAATATAAATACTACTTAGGACTCCTTAAAATGGTGCCCTTTTAAAACATTTGCATTAATTAGTTTGCTAGGGGCTGACTAACCCTAAAAAAAGTATTTTTGGGTAGTTTAACGCCTAGCTAGAAAAAAGGTACTCTGGTTCAATGTGGATAAATTGAAGCATTTCTAAAAACATTAGGTTATTCTATTGCAATTGGCACAAAAAAAATTTTCAGGAAAGATTTTATTTATTTTTACGACCTAACTTCTTAAGCGGACCACTAGAAATAGACTCTCTATCAACATATTTTGGTAGCTTTATAAGTGGACATTTTTAAATTATTTTAAAAATGTATGAGTGATTTAAAATTTCAAGTACTATTTTTGTTTATTACAATCAATCACATTAATATAAGCGAATAATTACTGGATTTCAGTGAAAATTGCTTTGTATGCTAAGGAATAGTAAAGAAAGAGAAAAAAAATACATAAAAAAATTGCTTATAAATAATTAGTTTTATAATAAACAAATGAAAATTTAGCTAACTTCTCGGTGTTGTAGAAGAATTTTGTTTATATAAAAATATTCGTTAATCTATTAACTAAATGATGGCACAAGCAAATTTTGGATGTCTGGCACCAGTAAAAGATATAAACGCTTTAATGCGCTAGACACTGGTTTTATTTAGCCTGGAAACCGTAGAAGGTAGAAATATGTTCGGGAACTCGGCGTAAGACAGCGCTTGGAGTAGCGCGTCCGCCTTGGCCGCTGTGTAGTACATTCGATTGCTAAATAAAACGCGGGGCAGCATACATCAAGTTTTGCCCCTCATTGCAAAAAATAAAGATCCGGGGCTGATCAAAAGAAAGTTAAATAAGTAAGTTTATCAACTAAATGAATTAGATAAGCTTTAATAATGTAACTGAATTAATGAAATGTTATCACCTGATTTGCTACTCTGACAGTTTTTAATAATTAGAAGGTAATAAGTATTTTTTAAATATTCTCACGTCTTTAATTGTGACACTATTCAACACTTGATATTTTCCAAAATATTAGGGTTTTTTCCTTGATCATGTAAGTGTACATTACCAAAATATTTTGCAAATGCATTGGAATTTTCCACTGCTCCTCTAAATTCTTTACAATCCAGGCACATTCTATTAGGAATATATAGAGAGAGTCTTTTACTTTTAATAAAAGACCAAAAGGATCGTGAGTCCGCACCAATATTTCTCTGTATTGTATTTAGATATACATTTTCAGCATTTTTAATATCAGACTTTAATTCTGTTCTTATTTTTTTGTATTCCAAATATATGTTAATATCTTTGGTTTTGCTATATTTTTTTCTTAGTTTTTCTTTACTTCTAAGCATAGTTTTAATTGACTTGTTGAACCAAGTCAGATATTTTTTTGATTTTTGTTTTGTTTTTGGAATATGCATGTCAAAAATATCATATATTTTGTTATAGAAATCACTAACAGCTTTGTTGAGATTGATATGGACTTTAAAAATTTCCAGTCTATTCTAGAGAAACTATAGTATAGCGATAAATAGTAGGCTTTTCTAAAATTATATGATAAAGTAGTCGAGACTATTTTTTTAAATTAAATTTGTACTGGCTATTGAGATTTTAAGTGCTGGGTGGTATCAATTCTCTGTGACTAAACTAAAGTCACTTCTAACTTAATTAGGCACTCGATTAAATACTATTTTTATGTGTTCTATATGAATCTGAAAGATAACCCACATATTCTGGGACACCCTGTATATTCATATAACAAGTATTCAAAACCAGGAGGTTTACTGGTGATGCATTTCTTTATTGGTTGTTTAAGGTGTTGTTTTTGTTGTGTTAAGTTGAGCATTAATTTTATGATTGGATGTCCAATAAACCGTGTGGTTTTGAATATTTTTAAGTCAAAACTACCCCCATCTTTATTGCACAGGTATGTGTAATTTGATTCGTTGGAAGTGCTGCGGTCATGCAAAACTGTCACATTGGGGGTCAAATATTATTTGGCTTTTCTCCAGAATAAAATTAAAATGTTTATTTAACATTTTAAGAAAATTAAAACTTTTATACATTCTGAAGAACTATTCTGCTCTTACACAATATAATAAAAGTTATTATTACTTTAAAAGAAAAAAATAATGAAATATTTAATATTAAGTTAGTTACAATACAAAGGTTTCAATCTATAAACAAAGGTTCATTAGCACTTGGTTGAAATTATTTTAATCCAATAAAATAAAATAAAAATAAAATCTTAGCAAGACATTAAATCCATTAAATCTAAAATACCGCTTAATTTCAACTTTTGCTAATTGAAAGGGATTATTATAATATTATATACTATCCCGGTAACTCTCTTCTTTTTACACACAAATCTTGTCCCTGTTTTTAAGTGGCATAGCGTGCCTCTGAGGGGCCCCGTATCACACTGAGTTAGGATCTCGCAAACGATCTCACACTCTGTAACTCGATAGAGAAGAAATTTCTTTTTATGCAATGTAAATCATATGGCAATTTAAGGAAATTTCTTTTCTATTGAGTTACAGAGTATGGAGGCTGTGTACACGAAACCTACTTTTTGGGTTTTGAAAGAAAAAAGTACTTACAACTTCTGCACTGTGTGCCCATGTCACAGTTATTTTTTTTGTCCCAACAGCTTTCCATTTAAATTATTCTTTGCTTTTAGGGCGTCTTCCTTCCTAACGTAACTTACAAATGCATAACCTCTAGGTTGCCCAGCTAATGGTCCAGATCGATAAAATATCAAGTCAAACTTCTCAATTGATCCATATATTTGTGCAAGTTTCAAAAGTTGAAACCAATAAAAATTAGAATGTTTATGTTAGTAAAAAATACTAAATATTTATTAAATCATTTTATTTTAATCAATTAACTAACCAAAACTAAACTGAACATAACTTACTCAGTTATTCGTGAATCCAGGTTTCCAATCCACAATTTTCTCTCATCCAAAACAGGATTTTTCTCAAGTTCCCCCATAACGTGAAATTTTAATTTGAAAAGAAGTAACCAATTTCTATTCCTAGTTTAAAATAAGTATAATCCAGTACATAAATAGAAAAAATAGATTATATTTTTAGTAAGATATTTGAGATCGTTACAAAAATTATAAAATCAATGTTGCAATTTGACATTTAAAAAATTATTCGTAACTTGACAAGGATCTAGGTACACCGTACGATTATCGACTGGAAAATATTGCGGCTGCGCATTCGTCCCGCGTGAAACATGTTTTCTTGCCAAGTCGTGAAAAACGTGAAAATATACAAATTTCTTGACGATATGGTGAAGGTTTAATAGAAATAAAACAAATTAATTTAAATATGCACCAAGCATCAAGTAATATAAGTATATAGTTAGTTATCTAATTGTAGCTTAATTTAATTTTGTAGTTATTTTTTCAATAATTGTAATAGTCATTGTAAAAATGGGGAATCCCGTATACTTAATAAATAAATAATATTATTATACGAACCTAACTTACTACAGTATGAATGAAGGACAAAAAAACAAACGTGAAAGATATGAAAAAAAAAGTGGATGATGAATTAGTATTCCTTTTCTGTGTGCGAATAAACATATTTTATTTAATATTAATTTTTTTTTATAGAGAGGTTACTGTAATTATTACCTTCCTAGAAGGTATTGAAATTATGTAATAAAATATGTCATTAAATAAACCTCTTGTTTTTTTATAAAAAAATAAAATATAAAACTAAAAACAAAACCTACTTAGGTAACTTATAATGTTAATATAATTAATATGAAGTGCAAGTCATAATAAAAATAATCCGTGAAATGTGAAATGAGTATTGAAAAATAAAAACCACAGAATACTGATAGACGCACAATAAACACTGAAATGAGTGAAATGTTAGGTTAAGTACAACATGAAATTACTAAAATACGACTAATGCGCAGCCGCAATATTTTCCAGTCGATAATCGTACGGTGTACCTAGATCCTTGTGTAACTTGGCGTTTGCACTAAATTATTTTAGAGCTTTTACCTACCTAGAGTATGGATTGTAGAGGAAGCTGTGGGAACCTGATTTCAAAAATAAAAGTGGGAACTAAGATTAGGGTTGCGTTCGATAACCTGAGTGGCTTTCCAGTGACGCAAATAGAGCGCTCCCGAGTAGCTCAGGAGCATTTCGTTCTACTTTATGGCGTTCCAGTGACGGAAAGTGTTATGCACATGAGCTACTCCGTTTTTCTTTCCCCTTGCCCCTCATGCACCAACCACTCTTTTGGTTTTTGTGCTTCAAACGTGTTTTTTTTATGGTTAAGGATGGATTTTTAAAAATTATTTATTTAAAATGGAATTAGATATTAAAAAGAGATTATTATTATAAAGCCAAAAAGGTTAAAAACAACGAAATTTTAAAATTTCTTAAAGCATCTCTCTTTCCTTGTCTAAGGATGCGTTCCAGTGACTAACTTTTTAGAGCAGTTCAAGAGCTTCAAGCCCTGGAGCGTGACGCACAAAAATTTTCGTCACTGGAAAGCAACCCTGGTGTATATGTAGAAGTCACCATGTTAGTCCCCACTGGCATAGATAGGGGCTGATATAAAAATTAAAAACATTTTCCTTATTTACTAAGGTCAAAATTGTTTATTTTTTAATTTTTTATTTTAAATTATGTTGTTTATAAGTACCTACGTTTTAGAATAAGTTAAAGTGAATTTTTCAATTTAAATTTTTTTTTGCTCTAAAACCAAGCGAAATACAAATTAAATAAAAGAGACTACAAAGTTGCATTTTTAAATTGGCTAATCAAAGAAAATAAAAAAAAAACTCTTGAGCAATTAAAAATGCAACTTTTGGTCAAATGTATTTTTTCGTATCTAGCTTCGTTTTCGAGAAAAAAATTAAAGCCACTTTAAATTCTTCCAGAATGGACAACGGGAGAGAAACAGTTGATTTACCCCCACCAATTAAAAATGGCACACACCTGCGACTTGTGATTGTGTTCAGCGACCGAAAGAGCTCGTCAAAGTTTTATTTTATTCTTGCTTACAGTTGTTAAAAAGCACGTGTTTGGTTAAAAGTATGGATTTATTTATAATTTTTTTGTTTCAGTACGCACTTTTACGTAACATTTTTGTGTCTGAATCAATACTATCAGCCAAATATCTTGCGAACTTTAACCAGTTTGATGGTTAACTTAACACAGCGGGATTACTCGTCATGCGCATGAGAGGTTCTTTTTTCGGCTTGCTATTGGCTGTTATACATGTCAAAACTCTTGACTTTTAATATATTTAATATGGCTGATGTTTTGTGATTGTTGTGGCTGTTTATTTGTTTTGTGTTTTATTCGGTTTAATTTTACGTGTGACCTGTGTTATAAATATAAATTATTGAAACAACATTTGTGTAAGTTTATTGGTTTTTTAAATAAATGATTTTTAAAATTATTTACGTTGTTTTTTTATGAATAAAAACAAATCAACACTTTATGTAAGATTTATTTTTTAACAAAATATTATATACATTAATATTTTATATAAATACGTAAAATATATTTAATAAATATCTTTCTGGAGGTAAAAGCACAATGAACCAATAGAGGATTCCTGTGAATATTTAAAAAATTTCCTTGAACTGTAAAAGACAGACAAATAAACAGTTTAAAAAGTATTAATAGTGATAAAACTTATACTAAAGTGAAAAAATGAAAAGGCCTAAACACTAAATAACTGATCCAGTTGAGGTACAAGCCAATATTAGAGTGTGTCTACTTAAGTTCGTACCATAAGGCAAACTATTATTAATTTTACGAAAAAATTCAACCATCCCATATTAATTGTTTTCGGTGGTAGGTATATGAAATATCTTAAAAATTATGAATTTTTCTTAAGAGGAAAGTACAGTTATTTTTGTCAATATTGAAAATTTGTGGAAAAAAGATGTTTAGGATTAAGATTTTTTTCTGCAATACCGAGCATTTTTAAGCTTCCTTTACAAAAGTATTTTATTTCAAAATAAGTAAGTATCCAGTATTGTCGAAACTTAATTTTTATTGTTAATTAAACCATAGAGTAAATTATAAAGAGTTATCATGGGATAGCAGATTTAAGAACAGGTCATGCGAAAACTGCCAATATAATTTTATTCGTTTTTCATTGAAATAGCGCCTGTTACTCGTTTTTGTTGCCAGATTGTGCATTTGTTCCTTCTAACTAGTATACAAGGAACAAAGGCAGTGTAACTGCTTACAAGGTCACATTTGTTCGCCGTTCGCCGGCGCACAGTGATTTGATTATATGGGCTATCCAGACAAAAATCGCTACTCCTCTAATACATAACCGATTTTAATGAAATAAAAACTATTGTGTCCTATGCATAAAGCTACATCGCAAAGTTAAAAGATGTCTTAGAAAGCATTTTAATTAGGAGAGAATAAAAAATAAAAATCTGTAACATTTAAAAGCACTGAAAACACATATAATTATCTATAGAAATTGCAAATTTGTCATCAACTGACCTCACATTAAATATGGCATTGTATAAGACGCCCATGAATTTTTTAAAACTAGTAAAAAAGAAAAAGTAATTTTTAAAAATAAAAAAAACGTACTTTTTCTTAAATTTGAAATTTTTTAATTATTATTTGTTCTAAATTGCTTATTTCCTGTAAAAGTCTCAAACTCTCATTTTTTACTAAATCTTTATTTTCTTTGATAAAAATAAATTTTATTGGGCGACAAAAAAAGTTGAAGAAGGGCGAGGATTACTCCATAAAATAGTGCCCTCCTTGTCTGTCAATTTAAGGGGGCACATAGCAACTAAAAACAAATACTCATCAGTCATTTCTATGAAAGTAAATGTTTGTTTGTGGGTACCTACTATGTCCGGAGCTTCCATCGAAACCGTATTTACATGTCAGAGTCAAGCCTCCATTATTTATCTCCTTTTTATCTGTTATTTTTAATATACTTGTTAAACATGTTAATATAAAATCAAGAAGTTCTTGTATTTTTATTTCAGATCTTTGTTTTGTAGTTAAAAATTTTTTTGGTAATAAATTATCTCGAAACTGTCGCAATTTATAAATACTAGGTAAAAATTCCGAACACACGTTACTGATAATCGACCTGAGCAAATTATATTTTCTTTGAGAAAGATCTAACTAAAGATACAACGCTAGAGTTTCTTGTAAAGTTAATAATTGTTTTTAGGCTCATAAAAGTTATCCCGAAATTGACTTTTCTTTGAGGATTCTTGAACTGCGAAAGAAAGTTTTCTAAGGTGTAATTAGACACCAGTTCTTCAATTCGCCTCTTTTTAGTTTTCTCACTTAACTAACCAAAAGGTACCTTAGGTCTACCACGGCAACTGCTTGTTTGCGTTGAAATTCTACCTGTATTAGGCTGTTTTCTTATAATATTTTTTAATGAAGTGCTCATATACATTTTAGAGTTAAGCCATTTATTTTCCTTGGTAAAAAACTGTTCTTTCTTGCGAAAATTCTTCTGCCACTTTAAATTCATTTTACCACAAAAATAACTGATTTTTCAATTGCTCGTCTAGCTGTCTTAGTCGGGTTTCCCAATTTAATTAATTTTAATACTTTTTAACCAAATTATTATTTTTTTCATTTTTAGGCAGTAAAATCCACGTATCTACCAAATTTTTATTTTTTATTTGTGTCTAAGTATCTAAAAAAATAAAATTTAGAGAAGAAGCACAACTTCGCGCAAAAAAGACTTATATATTTGGTTACAGCACCGTTTTAAATATTAAACAACACTAAATTTTAAAAGGCACCTTTTGGGACCTTTTACGAAAAATACAGTTTTCTAAAAAATATGACTATTCTTAAATAAAATTTTACTAAAACCAGAAAATTATTTTAAAAAGGCACATACCTCGCTCAGCATTTGACATATTGAATGAATTAAACTATAATATATCTAAACGTTAATAACGAACAACCATACAAGAGTAAAGACTGCTTAAAATTTGGGGAAAAAATGTACATATTTTTCAGGGTAGACTTTATCATATATTTACTGATAAAGTAGTAAAAACAAAAAATTAAACTTCGGTATTTCTATATGCAGAACAGAATGTAGTTTAAATTTTGTGTTTAATTCTTTCAAGATACTGATTCCCAATTTTGAATTATTGTCCATTGTTCGAATCACTGTGCGGCGTCGCGTCGGTCGCTGGTTCGGATGGTTGGTTGATATTTTTGGCTTCGAATTTTAGCGGTCGGCCAATTAAAGTCGTTAATTATTTTTTCATAATTATGACAATTAAGTCATTAATTATTACTATTATTTTTTAATAACGCCTATAAAACGAAATTGCTATGGTAATTAAAGTCACTTTATAGGATCCGTCTAATTACTGCTATTAAAGGTGTAATAGAACCTGCAAAAGACTGCAATAACAGTTATTAAATAATATTAAGAAATTTCTATTATAATAGGTTTAATTAATTTGCAAAGTTAAGATAATTAAATTACATTATAGCACCCATTAAACCCCTTTACTAAAATGTTCTTTAATAATACTTATTAAACAAGTAATAAAAATAATTAAGAACATTAATAAAATCTATATTATGTTTAATAATTTCAATTAACCCAGTTTAAAGAAATGATAAGGTTTTTATTACGAATTAAACCGAACGACACCGATCCTGACCGACCAGCCCTAACAATCCAGTCTGCGGGTTTATTCCATTCGTGGTATCGGGGTTGTCAGCACGTTTTCAGTCTTTTCGGATACTTACCTAGATCGTACTCGTTTCACGTTTGCGCAGTTAACAAAAAATCATTGTCAGGTGTTGTGTTGTAATTTTTAGGAGTTTTATAAAATAGATATCTGTAATTTTGCCTACATTTGTTGTAAGTTGTGTAGTTTGTTACAATCATGTACCGCTGAATATAAACGAGTTACTTTTCATTAAATAAAATTTTGTGTCTATCTATCTTTTCCCCATTGATAAAATTTGTACCTCGTATTAAAATTTAAACTAATGTAAAGTTGAGGTAAAATGCATATATTTGACAGATTCATATCAAATAAGAAACGTAATATTAAGTATATAAAAACAAAAAGCAAAAATTAAAAAATATATTTTTACGAATGTTTGGAAACTATGCAATTTAAATTTAAGAACTGTAACTCTTATTGCTTTCAAAGTCCCAATAATGTGCAGTATTTTATTTCTGTGGTAAGATGGCAAAACCCGATATGTCACGTTTGGTAAAATGTTAAAGAGATCTTTTAACTCTGATATGTCCTGAAAAATCACAATTTCAGTACAATATTTTTATTTTGCAACTAATTGTTTTTATATAAGTTGCAAAATTTAAATACTGTACTAAAATTGTGATTTTTTAGGACATCAAAGTTAAAAAGATCTCTCCTCAACATTTTACTAAAAGTGACATATCGGGTTTTGCCATCTTACCACAAATTTAATTCCGAATTTTCAAAAAACAAAAAAATGGTGAATGCACACTAATTAAAGTCCTTTAATTACCCCTGTAAATCGGTAATGCTAGTTTAATTAAAGCCTAGTAGAGTGTTTATTAAACTTGTTTAATTAGTATTATTAAGCTAGTTTCCAATTTGTATTATTTTTTAATTATCGCAACTCTACTCTTTAATTAAAATCTATATATAATTAATTCGGAATTTAATAATGTTTATTAAACGGGTTTAGTTGTCTTTATTAATGTACTTTAATTAAAACTATTAAACATAATTTAATTATATTTAATTAAACTTCTTTAAATATTATTATTAAACAAAAGCTATAAATTGACTTTAATTACCATACTAAATGACTTTAGTTATCCCCTATTTAACTAAGAAAATTTAATAGGGATTATTAAAATTTTAATTAATTATGAAGTACATTTTTCACAAGTTTTTATTTAATTTACGGTATTTTTACCCAGAACCGATGATAAACTATTAAACTTAGAGCCATTTTACCAAAATAAATACAACAACAATAAATGCACTTAAAAAAATTGAATTATATAGGTTGTTTAAAAATTAAATAAACCACTGGGTATCTGCAACATGTAAAGGAATTCGAGAGTCCTATCTATTAAATTTAAAAAATAAAACGTTTTGTTTTTTGCCCATAAATTTATTAAATAAATTATTATTTTGGAATGTTTTTGCAAGTTTAATAATAATTGATTATTTAATAAGGGTTATCCAAAGAAGTGCATTTTTGGCATTTTTTTTTTAATTTAATAAGGGTTAATTCGCCTAAATCTGAGTCAAAACTCATTAAATGTGGACCAGTGTACCTAGTTAGGATAACGAAAAAAATGCATCTAAACAAGTATTAAACCACACAGCGTACTTACAAATTAAATGGATCAAAATGCAAAAATGCAAATTTTAGAAATTCATATGTTTTAAAAAATGTGTTTCATTGGAAAGTCCTTTATTGCAACTATGCAAAGCATATCGCACTTTTGCATAGTTTTTCATTAAAATTGAGGTAATATCACCTGGAATTGATTTAAAACCATTAAGATAGGCATCGTTGCGTCTAATAAACATAAAATATACAATAAAATGCACTTAAAAACCAAGGAACCACGAAGGTTGTCTAAAAAGTAAAAAATTGCAAATCTTTAAAATTAAAAACAAAAAAAAAACGTTACAGCAAATATATTCGCGTGTTATTAAAGAAATACAGGGGCTGTTTTAAAAGAAGTACAGTTTTGTCTATCTTCAATGCGTTTCATTGACTTTAGCAGCAATTACTGTTGAAAAAAATATATAAAAAAATGTTTATTGATATATAAATTTTTTTGAATAAATTTATTTTTAACAGTAATTACTAATAACCAATGAAACAATGCCAAACTGTATAACTTTAACATTCAATAGAGAATCACTAATATACTTTTTATGTATTTTAAGCATTAAATTACTTTAATTCTATTAGGTATCTAAATTGCTTGCATCCACACAAGTTAAAACGTGCCAGGATTTAAATACAGGGTGCTTCAGTAGTGCGTCGGGCTTCTATAGCGCCTTAACTATGGCAGTTAGAGATTTCGTTCAAAGCCATTTATGAAATAAAGATAAAAGTCTAATTATTTTAAATATTTTGTTTATGTACAGGATACTCAAATTTGCTCCACAGAAAAATGATCAATCTTTTTTAAATGGATATTTTTACATATTTGGAAACGTTTTATGTTTGTCTATACATTTGTATAATATTAGACCCTTAAAATTATAAATAAAAAATTATATATAAAAAAAATCTATACAGAAAAACAATTCTCCAAGTCGATGAAAAGATTACTGTACCCAAGAAAGTATTAAATTTGCTTGTAGAAGGCCAAAAGATGCCCCTCTATTAGTTAAGGCTAATTTAAATATACAGAGTGCTCAAAATTATCTCCACAATATTTAAAAGTTTAATCGTTTTTTTCTTGTTTTTTTTCAATAGGAACAATATTAAATATTTAGTCCAATAGAGCTTTAGTTTATAGACTTTTTTTTATAATAGACACAAAGCTTCAACCTTCCTTTATTTTTGATTTACTTTATATTCTTTAATCTTTTTAAGTAATAAAGATTATTACAATTAAGACTAATTTTTAAAATCATAAGATAATAATATTTATATCTGAGGTTTTTAAGCCGCAAATTTTATATTTTACAAGTGCGTATATCATCTTTCGTCACTGTTTTCGAAATACTTTTGTTATAACACGCTTATCTTCCAACTGTCTTTCAGAGCATCTGTTGAAAAATTCATAGTATTAGGTTTGGACAGACATTTTGTTAAAATATGTACAGGGTGGCGCATTTCCGTTGACTTTTCAGGGTACAGCGAAAACTAAACAAGATAGAACAAATCTGATTGCGCAATCTCGATTTCAGATTTTTAAACAAATTTAATGGTAAAAGCAAATTATGGCCAACTTGATTCGTTTTGGAGATACAGAGTGTTTTTATATTTTGTCAATTTGGTTAGGCACTTGTAACTCGCTTGATATTAGAGATAAGAAAAAATGTAAAAAGGAAAATTTTAGGGATTTTTAGGTAGTCAGTGGCGTGCCTACATTTTTTCCATTGACTTTTATTTTAAAATTATAACACCAAGTTGGGTTTTTAAAATAGAACACCCAGTATATTTTATCACCAATAAAATGGTATCCTGAAAAGCCGTAAAAAATACCGCACTTAATATACGTAATTGTAATTTTTAATAGTTTCGGAAATAACTATAGCCATCGCCCGGAATTCAATTAAGAAAATAATAGCATTTTTAAAACAAAACATCCTGTATATTGTATCCCCATTAAAAGAAATTTTAAAGAACTTAAAATTTACCACATTTCAAATCATTTTTCCAACAGTTTCGGAAATATGAGCGTCCAAATCTTAATACGTATATCTACTATTGCATTTATATGGTCATATTTCCAAAACTATAAAAGATAAATATATCAAATGTGGTATTTTTTAATCCTCTTTAAAATATCTTTGCAACGGTAATATAATATACAGGGTGTTTAGTTTTAAAAAATCCGGATAATGACCATATTTCCGAAACTATTAAGAATAGATATATTAAATGTGGTATTTCTTATAACTTCTAAGGAGACCTTCCTATTACCCTTACATTTTTTTCTATCTCGAATATAAAGCAAGATACAAGTGCCTGACCAAATTGACAAAATTTGAAAAACACTCAGTATATCCAAAACAAATCAAGTTAGCGATGATATGCTTTTACTATTGAATTTGTTTTAAAAATTGAAATCAAGGTTGCGCAATCAGATTTGTTCTATCTATTTTAGGTTTTGATATACCCTGCAAGGTCAACGAAAAGGCGCCATCCTGTACATTTACCACAATAAATTTTTGCAAAGATGAGTTTGAAAAGGGGATAAATTATTATCTAGTATTAATTGTGCTGCACATTTTTCAAAAAGAGCTTTAGACGAAAAATGTGTACAAAGAATACTTTTGTTAAGATTTGTTGAAACTGTATCAAATAACAAAAAATACCAACATTTTTCAATAGATGCACATAAAGAATTTTTGAAGATAAGCGTGTTAAGGGTAAAGTATTAAATAAACAGTAACGAAAGACTGTACCCAAGAAAGAATCTAAATCTCTTCCATCTAACTATAGACCAATCTCAATTCTCTTAGTTCTTTGTAAAGTAATGGAAAAATTCATTAATTCACAAATTCTTAAGTATTTAGAAAAACACAAAACTTTGCATAACAGGCAGTATGGATTTCGCCACAAAAGATCTACAGCAGATCTTCTTTTCTTCGTATCACACTGCTGGAATAGGTCTCTTAAGTTTCTAGGTGATTCCCAGATCGTTGCTCTTAATATATCCAAAGCTTTTGACCAGGTCTGGCATGCTTCACTTCTTAATAAACTTTCCTCCTATGGTCTTTTCAACTAAACTCTGTAATTGGCTCTCTAGTTATCTATCTGATCGACGTATATCAGTTATTGTGGACGGCCATTCTTCAGGCTTTCACCAAGTAAATGCTGGAGTGCCTCGGGGCTCAGTTCTGGCACCAACATTGTTTCTTCTTCACATCAACGACCTTCTCTCATCCACAACTAATGCCATTCATAGTTTCGCCGACGATAGTACCCAAGGGCGTACCCAGGATTTCAGCTAGGGGGGGCAGCTCATACCTGTTTCGAGAAGATGGTCGGTCGGTGTATATTAAAACAAAAAATCATGAAAATTGACTTTTATTAATTAGTTTGATTATGACACAAAACAAAATATTATATATATAATAATCATAATATATATATA
>JACEGR010006994.1:0-54262 GCA_014170235.1 Listronotus bonariensis
TTTATTTTTACAAATATAGCTAAAATAAACAGGTTTGCATAATTAAACGCTTTTTTTAAATTCAAATAAAATAAAAAATAAAAAAACTTCGATATTGTAAAAAAATAGTACTTTCCTCTTAAGCAAAATTTACATTTTTTGAGATACCTCGTATACGAGTTCCGCTCATATTTGTTTTTTTTTTAAGGTAAACGTTTGTTATATCCTTAATTATTAATTCTCAGTTTTTGGTAAAAATTATAAGAAAAGTTAAAATGATATTTAATTAAACGTGCCCTAAAACGTTTTTTAGGACAGGACTTAAATGTTAAATATGCAAATTTTAAAATCTTATCTCAAAATTTTGTCCCGCAAGGCCTATTAAAAAAATATATGTACGGAGGACACCTATAAGTATGTGTATTCGAAGTTTAAAAAAATCCTAAGAAAAGTGATTTTTTTTTGGAACGTCCTTAAGTGGATGCCGTAGCACGTTAAATTGAGCTAAAACGCGATTCCCTGCCGTTTTTTAAATATTTGTTTTGGAAAAAAGTTGTATATAGAAGTTTTTTAAAATGATCCAGAGATTGTCGGAAAGTGGTTATTTTTACAGTTTTGTAATTTTGGGAAATTTAATGTGTTAATTATAAACATTACCAAAAATCAATTAACATTTCGATAATCTTTAACCAATTTTAGACATACTTTAAATAAAACGTGTGTAGAAAAATTTACTACATACAAGGTTACAGAACAAATACGGCATTAAAGCTATACGTTATTCACAAATTAACAGAAACAGTAAATCTAGATTCCTTTTTTAGGTCTTAAAAACCGTAATTTGATAACTTTATTAGTTCCAGGGGCGGCCATATCGACTTTCTGAGGGGGGCCATAGGCATAGGTTCCAAAAATCAAAAATCTTAGAAAGAAACAACATTTTTTGAAGAGCAAAAAAAGGTCCCTCACCTACTTTTATTGTTGTTTTTTATAAAATTACAAAAAACTCCACGCATAAAGCAACAAGGACCTTACTTCTCACATTTCAATTCCCAATTCCATGATCACCCTCATCCCCCGGATCAGCCCTGAGGGGGGCCATAACATCATTAAATGTCCATATTTGCCATTACATATGTATGAAATACAAAGGATGTAGCAATAAAGGGGGGCCATGCCCCCCCTATGATCGCCCCTGATTAGTTCTAAAGTTATTTGTCATTAAAATGGGTCAAAATATAGTCGGACACAGTGGTGGTGTAAAGGGGGCGGTGTGTCCCGGGTGCCAGGCACCAAGGTGTGACAATGAAAACTCATTCGCGCAGCCAGATAATACTTACAGCAGAGTCACTATGCAAAGACGTCGAAATCTAATAAATTATTTCTATCAAAAGCTTTTACTATAAATAACCTAAAAATGTTGAAACAATGTTTTTAACAAAATGTACTTAGTGATTTTCAACCTTTGAACCGACGATATCTTATATCTGGAGTATTACTGGACATGTGAAGCCTTAAAAAAATCTTTAAAGCTAACGGATTCAAATAGTATGAAGATTTAGATATTTCGAGCTAGCGCTGAGTCTAAGATTTTTAAAACTATTTGTATTTCGGTGGCTACATGTCAAAGAAGCTTCTCAAAGTTAAAGTTCATAAACTCTTACTTAAGGTCCACAATAAGTCAATCCTGACTAGCCAATCTTTTTATAATCTATTGAAAATGACGGGAAAGTAAATTTTGATAATGTACCTAATTGAATGTTTTAGCAAATTAAAGCCTCGTAAGCACATTAAGTACTTTTTGTTGTTTTACTTTAGGTGTGCCCCACAGAAAACCGCCTCGGGTGTCAACTCACGTTACGCCGCCACTGGTCGGATACCTTCTATTAAAGCTTTTATGTTAATCATATCAGCAAGATTATCAAAGGATATTTATTAAAATGTTCTATAATTGGTGTGTTGGTTTAATTTGGTTTTAGAAGTCTAAATATAAAAACATTTTTAAATATGAATGTTAGTGGCATACTTTGGTTGAAGTAATGTACTGTTTTAAGGATAATTTTTTACAGCATTACCAACTAAAAAAATAATCTATATAATATCTCGTGGTCAGCCTATTCACTGCTCGCAAAGCCACCCTTCTTGACATAATCTTATTACATCTAATCAATAAACTCTCTTTAAAAGTCGTAGCAATGTCTGTAATAACAGATTATGTTGTCGGTGGTAGTCGTTTCCCTTTGCATAATAATGCAGCACCCCATTGATCGCACCCTCTCGCTGACAAGCCACGTGAACAAAGAAAATTTAACAACGGCCATCTTGTTGACACATGGTAATGATGGCTAAGTTCGGGGATATAAAACGTTTAACTGAACATTATTGATGTTTTTTAAGGTTTTTATAATTTAGTGACCGGCATAATTATTGAGCCATATTTTAATTTTTTATTAAAAAAAAACAATGCTTTATAAAAGTCTTCATATTTGCCTAAACTCACAAAAGACTAATCAAATTTTAAATAAATTCTTGCGTTTACATGGTAGATGTAAAAATGTAAACCTAAAACAAAATATTAGTTGGAAAACTAATTCAGAATTAAAGGTTATGTCAAAGTTTTAAAAAAGAACCTTTACTTAAAAATCGAAAATAAAATATACTTTTTTAATTTACTCAGTCTAGCAATTATATATAGAACTAAATTAACTCTTGTAAATAATTATTACTACTGACGTTTATTTTCTACAAACTATCAAATATTTGTTATTCTTAAAGCATTTAAAATTATTTATGCAATTAAAATTATCCAACGAAAATTAATGCTTATTTTTAGTTTAATTAGGCTAAAACCTTGTTGTTCCTTTAATGTTTTTCATCGTTCTTGTCACCCTTACTCTACAGATTTATAAACGTATTTTTATATTTTGGTTCTATGTTACAATTAATCCTAAAACTTATTTTTAAACTTTTGTGAACATTTTTTTATTTATGTATAGAATTCTAAATTCATTTTACCTTTAAGAATTGCAAGAAAAAGACAAAAATAAATTAAAAAATTAATAGAGTAAGAAATTAAAGGATACAAAAAAACATTTTTTTTAAAGTTTTTAAGTGGCTATATTTCGCTTAAAAATTATCGTTCCAAAATTTTAAAAAGAGCATTTTAAAGCTTAAAGTTTTAAGTTTTAAGATCCTACAGTAAAAAATTATTCAAGCAACGTCTACGCCGCAATCCTAATGAGTACCCACCGAAAAGATTTTTTTTATTTTTTAGTTTTCTTTTAAATGTCTAAAAACTAAAAATAAGAAGGGTATTAAAATCTAAAATAGATACTCTGCAATAAGCGGCTATGGTTTTGTTTTTTACGTTAATATCAAAAAGCAATAAAACATGGGCTTTTTGTGGCTTTTAGTATAATCAGGCGCTCAATTAAAAATATCAAGAAAACCACTAATGTTAAAAGTGTGCGTTTTTTAGTTCAATATGCCTAAAAAAATCCACAAAGTTTTGATTCAATCCATAAAGCCGTTTTTTTGTTTCATTCAATCGAATTTTTGAGAAAGAATTGAAGGATCACGTTTTTGATTATAAATGATCATAATGTTGCAACAATGCAACAACAAGTTTTAAAGTTTACTTTATATATGTGTACGATTTAAGAAATACAAAAATATTGTTAACATTTACATTAAAATTAGTTTTACATGCACTAAATTAGAATGTGTTATGGGACTATGATGTTTTAGCAAAAATATCTAAAAATGTATGTGTTTAACGACATTTTAATACTGTTACCAAAATGACCCGTGTTCTCGGAATGAAATAGGTATTCAATAAATTAGTAAGAAAATATTAAGTTTAAATACATTTTTACAATGTTTTTGCCTCCTTAAATTTTTTTATTAATATTGATTTTATTTGGCAACAAAGTATACAAACAGTTTGGTAAAAGAAGATAAAGTTTTCCATTTACACGATATTGTCAACTCGACCTCTTAACACATCCTCCTATGCCATCCAGGGGATATTTACCATTAACAGGCCACTAAAAGACCGAGTAGGTTTTATTGTTTATTTGAATTCTTAAAATTAATATTTTTATTGTTAGTTAGGTAAAAAACTAGATTGGTTTGTTTACGGTATTAGGATTATCATGTTCGGGAACGTTCGTGGGTTGACGATTTCAAAGTTATGCGTGTTCTTTTTTAAAGCGGCCATCTTGGAAACTGCCTGCTACGGTAAATGTAAAATATTAAGGGCATTTCTGCTACATTTAATACACCAAAAGGTGTTTTTAAAATATATATGTTTCGTAAATAACGAATAAAAAAAGTTAATATCACCTAATTAAAATTTATTAGGTGAACAGGGTGGCTTTTTTGGTTGGTATTATTGGGTACAGGCTAAACATTAAAAGATACCTAAATACGAAGATACGTGTCCCGTCCTCTTTTTTTGTGTTTAATAGTTAAATTTAATTGTGCAATCAGATCCACGCACACTTAATTGGTTTAGAAGATACAGGGTGATTTCCAAAATTTATAGATTTTTATTATGTCTTATTACTCGGACCCTTATGGGGATAGAAAGAAACTTTAAATACAATTTTTTTTAACTTGTAATCAAACTAGTGGCGATATAGATGTTAATATTTGGTATTCTTTTGGTATCTAATTTTAAAAAACTTAAAGCAAATAATTTTAATTTTATTCAAAGTGGACCAAATATTTACATCCATATTGCAATTAAATTGAGTACAAGATGAGTCTAAAAATGCATCTAACAAAATGAGACGCATTTGAGCACATCGTATAATTAATCAATAGCGCAAAAAATTATTAAATACTTGAGATAATTATTTATTTGCTATTATAAATGAACCTATTTTCTGTTTTTGTTATTGTTTTGGTTAATAAATGTTTTATTATTTTTGTTAAATTGGATTTTTTTATATACATATCCATTAAAAAATAAATAAATATTGATTCAATCCATAGCCAACTATTTTTTTAATTTTTTTGTTAGTTTCGCTGTGTAGAACAATGCAAAATATTAGGTGTTATATATTGTTGTAATCGCAATAAAAAATGCAATTTTTTAAGATACCTATATAGAGGGTGTCCCATTTAAAAAAATGCAAGTTTATGTTATATCTCAAAAATTAAAACATTTATATTGATTTTATGTACGCCATTGAATTCTACGTAAAAACTTATAAAACATTTAAAGTTTCTTTCTATCCCCCTAAGGGTCCGAGTAATAAGACATAATAAAAATCCATAAATTTTGGAAATCACCCTGTATCTTCTAAACCAATTAAGTGTGCGTGGATCTGATTGCACAATTAAATTAAACACAAAAAAGAGGACGGGACAAGTATCATAGTTTTTAGGTATCTTTTAATGTTTAGCCTGTACCCAATAATACCAACCAAAAAAACACCCTGTACAACACTCTTTAGAGCCGATTATATTTTGTTTCCCTTTACTACTGAGCCTTAGGACCTAATGGATGCGGTTACTATATATTATGTAGGCCCAATTACAAGTGCGTTCACAGATTGATAGATAAATACAACAAATTTTTGCATAATTCTATGTAAAAATTAAGATTTTTAAAAATAATTTCTCTTAAATCTAGTTAGTAATAAAAATATGCTAGTCATAAGAAATAGAAAATGTTTAATTTCGATAAATTATAAATATATTTTCAATCATTGTTTTCACAGATTGTACTTTGGGCCGCGTTCAGGAAATGATTTTTGTGTATATAATTTTAAATATCATAAAATATAACAACATTTTTGGAGTATA
This sequence comes from Listronotus bonariensis, assembly GCA_014170235.1. Lineage (NCBI taxonomy): Eukaryota > Metazoa > Arthropoda > Insecta > Coleoptera > Curculionidae > Listronotus > Listronotus bonariensis. The sequence continues at coordinate 5,794 of JACEGR010006994.1, forward strand.
TTGTGTGGTGTGATAAAACTAATTAATTTTAATATTTAACTATATTTACTTGATCAATAAAAATACGTTTGATATAATTTATTTGCTTCCGAAGCAAATTTTCCACCTTGGTGATTTTGAGCCAGATGAATAATTCGACTTTGCTTGCCCAGTCTATTACAATGTTAAGAAAAGAAAATTTACTTTCAATAATTTAGAGGTCTTAAATGTGGGCTTTGTTGTCACATGCCTATTGTAGTCATATTTGAAATTTAAAACGATCAGATTGGGATTTTCGGATTTAGGTAAAATGGGCTGTTATGTATCATTTAGCACCAATTGTGTGAAAAGTGATTATGGTCACACAGGAATTTGTAACTTGAGACTAGAAATGTTGACAAATAGCCCGTATTATATTTAGAGGAATTTGTTTTTCATAAAATATTTTAAGCAAACGTTTGTAGATAATCCTGGTTAGTTTTGGGTCATAATAAAATTGTATTTTTAGAAATTTGGCAAACCATTTTTATACTTATATTGGTAATTTATGAAGAAAAAGGATTGAAAACTACCCTGCACAGTACAGGGTACTCTAATATGGCGCTTTTATTGGTACCTCTAATGCTTGGTTATAAAAAAAAATTCGTTGTAAAAATCAGATATTTCTATCTGGCAACTAGTTTTTTAAAATTAATTTAAAATATTTTTTGTTTAGAAAACGGCATACACAGAAAGCAAATAATAATAATTCTTCGCAAGCACATGCTAATTCTAATTGTTAAAAAATAATAATTTATTGGCAGTAAATTTAATTTTAAAACGTTTTTAAATAGTAAATTAATGTTACTTACTTGAATTATTTAAAAATTAAATTTAATTATCATTTACAGTGCATTTCCTAAAGGACTTCCATTTTATTTTTTTGAATGTATCAATTGAAGGGCTTATTTTATTAACATGATAAGCCACACAACCACAGAAATCTTTTTATTCTCTAATTGATTTAATTATTAGTATGATAAGCCTTAATAAAAAGTTTAAGGTACTGATCCTGAATCTAATAAACCAGTGTTTCCCAAACTTATCTAAAGCGCGACCCCTTTTTGTTAAAAAATTGTTCACGACCCCCTACTCATCACCCAAACAAAAATAGCGACAAAAATAGCGTGCCTAATTTACAACTAATGGTTTCTCAAATTTTATTTTACTTTACTGTTTAAGTTTAAACTAAATACATTTAAAAATTCAACAATTATTTTAATAATTGCGATCTGTCCCACTAGTAAACTAGTAGTACTTCTGCCAGACTAGCATTTACAATAAAAATAAATAATAAAAAGTCGACTGCTTTATTAAAATAAAAATACATGATTTAACAAAGTAGTGTTTTTGTCTTATTTTGGAATTTTCCGGCGACCCCCAGGACCTCATTGCGACCCCCAGGACCTCATTGCGACCCCCAGGGGTCGCGACCCACACTTTGGGAAACACTGTAATAAACTAATAAAAAAATATTCAAGTTTATTTTTGATTTAATAGTTTATTTCACATTTTTTGTAAACTTAAAAACCTAATAACTTAATAACTCGTTATTTCGTATTTGTGGCTTATCATGGTATTACAATAAGCTCTTTAATTTAAAAAATTAAAACTTTAGAAAATCAAATTAAGGCGTAAATACTATATTGAAGAGTTAAACTGACGGATGAAAATTTTAAGGTGGCTGCTGGGTGCCACCTTAAAAAAAGAAGAGGGGTTTTGTAACACATCATTTTGAAGCTTTCCACGAGTACTTTATATTTTTAGAATATAACGCCAATACCTTTGTCTACTACAAAATGGCGGTACTTTAATAATTACTCAAATACCTAATTTAAATGATCATATTTTTGAAAGTAATAAAGTTAGATGTAATTAATGTGTCATTTTCTAAAGCTTCTTTTAAGACTTTGTAATAGTGATATAATGCACAGATTGTTTTCATTTAAATAAAATATATACACTTTTTGTCCTACCCTATACAGGTTGTCTCACCGCGAACTTCTGCGATCCATTTCTCGGAAAGTACGACTTAAAAATTTGGTAAAACTATAAGATCAGTGGGTGACATACAACTAAAATATTTTGATAGCTTTACCACTTTCGGTTATACTGGAAGTTAATGTCAACTTTCTTATTTTAGATGGAACACCCTATATATTATTTAATTTTTAGATTCTGCATAAAGCTGAATTTATAGATTGACTTTTCCGTCACCGATCGCCGTTTGACGTTTCGGTTTTTAATATGGTATGTAGAAAAGGTAAACAGAAAATATAAATTGACAAATCGAAAGTTGTTGTTTCATCTTCTAACAGAAAATGTCAAACGAAAACAGGAACGCCAATCTATAAATTCACCTAAATTTCTAAACATAATTTATGTATAATGTTCTATACCTAGGTCCAACGGTTTTTCATCTATTTTAAATTTAATGTTTGCAAGCCATTACATAACCATCAATTTCCTCTAAACAAAAGCCTTTAATAAAAGTTAAGTTTGGGTTTCTCGTAGAGAAAAACTACTTTAGCAGACTCCATTGATATTTTCACAATAATTAATTACAGAGTGGTCAAAAATAATCGTTAAAAATTATTACGACAAAAACCTTAAAAGTATTTTTTTAATGGAAACCCCTATCTTTCTTTACCTTATCTTATTATGCATTAAAATTCTCGATAATTTTGTAGAAGGATGTCTATTCCAAAAATTTATAGTTTTTGAAATATTAAGAATTTAATATTTATCTATTCTAACAATGCTTTTAGGTACGACCAAGTTTGGCCTCTAGCTGACCTTGACAACAAAATGCGTACTCCGTACCTACCCGTAGTTAAATGCATTGTTAGAATAGATAAATATTAAATCATCGAAAACTATAATTTTTGGAATAGACATCCTTATACAAACTTACCCTTATTTTTAATGTTTATGGAATAAGGTAATAAAAAAAGAGGTTTTTATTTGAAAAAATTGACTTTTAAGGTTTTTGTCGTTATAATTTTTAACGATTATTTTATTAATTGTGAAAATATCGATACAGTCTACTAAAGAAGTTCTTTCTTTACAAGGAACCCAAGCCCAACTCATATTAAAGGCTTTTGTTTAGAAGAAATTGATGGTTAGGTAATGGCTTGCAATCGTCATTTTTGACACAAAATTTAATATAAGTCAAAAACGGTTGGACATTATACATAAATTATGTTTAGCATTTTACGCAGAAACTTAAAAATAAACAAAACATAGGTTATTCCATTTAAAATAAGGAAGTTGACATTAACATCCGGTATAACCAGAGGTGGTAGAGCTGTCAAAATATTTTAGTTGTATGTCCCCCACTGACTTTATAATGTTACAAAATTTTCAAAATGTTTCAAAGCGTACTTTTGAGTAATCGATCGCGGCTGTTCCCGGTGGGAAACCCTGTATACCATCATTGATATCACCATTAAAAAGATATTTAAAAATGCTTAATGAAAATATCCACTTTACAGCAACCTTACAGCATCTGCAAAATCTGTCTAAAACTCATTACGTGGGAACATTATAATAATATTTAAATAACATCTATGCAACATAGTCAGAGACACTTATAAAATGTTAACAGAAAGTCCTATGAATAAAATTTTCATACTTATCTATTAGGATAAAACTATATAAGTAAAATTGATACAGAAAAGAATCTGTTCTGTTAAAACCTATGTTTCTGAGAGAAAGGACTAAATATAAAAAAATAAATAAAATGTTTTAGTTTAAAGTTAGTATAGAGTATAAATTTTATTTGTTACCAAAACAAAATGTTGCAAAAACATTAATAAAGTAATATAAAAAATAAAAAAGCAAATCTTTTTCTTTACCATCTAGGTGAAAGTTTTTTTATTTAATTTTCAATACTCTTTAGGTATATTAAATATAATCCAATCTCTCCATTCAGTAATCTTTATATTAAATATAAATTTAAAATTCTTGGTACATCTTATAGTTTTCAAAATCCTTTCGTTGTGTCAACTTAAAAACTTCGTATACTGCCTGCCAATTTCAATTTGCGATTTAAATGGTCGGACTTTTACCAAAGCCGAGTTTCCCCTGCAGGCTAGTACAATATTTAAAAATAATAACATTATTGCATAGAATGGCGAGGGGACCCATTTCAGCATAATTGGAGTATAAATTGAAAGTATAACATGTGGACTTAACGAGGGATAAAGCAATACGAGCCGTTGTGCAAAAGACACCCTTCTTCCTGAGCCAATCATTCGAGTGGTCCGCCCTTGACTCTGAGGGTGAAGGACCACATGCTGAATTTCTAATGGATAGATTTTTGTTCGACGTATTATTACGTTATTAATGGGGAAAGTGAATGTAATGCCGGAGTATTATATTGTTAACACGTTAGCTTGTTAAATGATATTACAGTGAGGTCTAATTTTTTAGTTCCTTGTTATTTTTCATTGTTATATTAGAACTAGTGAAATTGTATAACTAGAAACCTTTAAAATAAAATGTGTTTACGATTCTCGAAATGTAGGGAAACTGGCCTAAAATGACATATCGATACCTTAGTTTGCAAAGCGGCCAACTCCATAATTACAAATTTTACAGGAGAGACAAAAATATTTTTGAAATTGTATTAAAATTAATTATTTGGTTTTTTACCATTTATTTCATATATAAATGTATGGACCTATTTTAAATAAAAATATTGTAGAAATTGTATTTAGTTTATACCTATGTTATAATATTTTTTGTGAGTTAGCCGGTTTTTTTTACTAAAAATAAAACACTAATTTGAAGTTGGCCATTTCTACTTTATTAACCAAAATACAAAATTTGCGTTAATTTTATTGTATTTTAAAATAAAAATAGGTTTTCTTATGGGACGAATAAAAATTCTAAAAATCCACTCTTCTCTAGTTAGTACCTTAGTAATTTACTTTAAAATTTTGCTTTTTTGGTATAAAGATTTGGTAATTTTGAAATTATAGCTCCAACAGTATTTATATATTAAAAAGGGACTTTTAAACACCGTGTTTAATAATTTTACCACAATTCAATAATTTTCTAAATTGTTTCTTTATTTTATGTAAAATGCTGCACAAATTAGGGGCGGCATTTTGGCAAATAAAGGCTTTATTTGCGGCATGTCGGCAAAGAAAGACCTTTTTTGTAAATTTTTGCACCAGGGGAGGCGGCATTGAAAAAGTGGAACCGTCTTTTTTATTCAAAAATTTCTGAATCTGTGGGGGTTGGGCGCCTATTCCTCTTTCTGCATGGGGTGACAGAAAACCCAGGAACGGCCCTGATGCTGGTATCCCGCATTTAAAATGCGATTTTATGAAGAACGGTACAGGTTTTTGTTTCTAATAATGTATACCTTTTTGTAAAAAATTTTAAAGAAACTAAACGGTCAAAGCAAAATGTCAAATTTGTCACCTTTGCCAAAAATGCATACATGAAATGAATAAAAACACATCTTCTGTATTATTGTAATTTACTGAACAGCCGTTTGCCAAAGAAAAAAGCATTGGCATGATGACTGAGATAATTTAGTTGCCCAGATATCATTGGTACTGTGGCAACAGGTCGAAAGTAATAATTGAAATATGTTTTTTTATTCCAAATTTGAAAGTCAATGACTCTTTGACAAGGCGGAATAATTTTTGAAAATGAAATACTAACATTATTTTGGTCAATTTTTTAGAAAGTTGCGGCAACTCCGATTTTAAAAAAATTGGTGTACGTGGTTTTTGGGGCGCTGATCACGAATCTGAAAGATTTTATTTTCGGAGACATTTCATTCACGAGAAATCCGTTATCAAAGTTGAAATTTAAACTATCCTTATTTTCACTATATTCTCCCATCTTTTTGCAACCATGTTTTCACTATGCCACCATAGCCTGCTGCGATTCAAAATGATTAAAAGTAAAGCTATGCAATTTAATGCAAAAATAATATAAAATATCTAGGAAAAAGGGATTTTAAGGCCTAAAATTAGAAATTTTGCGCCACTTTAGCTTTAAATCCAGAATTGTGTGCAAAAAGAAGTGAAAATATGGTTATATTAAATTTCAACTTTGATGATGGATATCTCGAAAACGAAACATTTTTAGATTTGTGATCAGCGTCCTAACAAAATCCTCGTATACTAAGTTTCGTCAAAATCGGAGTGGCCGCGTTGTTGGGCGTTAAAGTTTTTTCAAAAGGAGGTATTTTTAAATATCTTGGGAAGCCTTTAACCAATTTAGATAAAATTTGGGACACTTATTTAATGTAATAAGACGCTAGTAAAGCTCTACCTACATTCAGAATATTGGGTCCATTGGTATCTCAGTGGGCACCACAGCCAATATTGTAAAAATGTACGCCACTGACTTTTTATGAAGTTTTAATATTTTTTTATAATTAATCAATTAACAATTTATAACTCTTAGTTTCCTGTATTTTTTTTGTATTTAGCTTTCGGTAAAAAATATTAGTCACTTATATTTTTCAAAAAAGTACCCATTGACAACATGACATAAAAAGCAAAAATAAAAATAAATATTTGCCTCAAAATAAATAAGCAGTAGTGTATTTTACAAAAAATCGTTATTCTGCTTATTAACCAAGGTTGAAATTTGTTATTTTTTAATTTTGGATTTTATTTTATGCTGTTTATGGCTACTTTTTATCATGACTTTAAAGTGGCTTAATTTTTTTTCTTGAAAACGAAGCGAGATACGAAGGAAATACAAAAGACTAAAAGGATGCACCTTCTATTGATTAATCTAAAAAACAAATATAAAAACTTTATAAAAAGTCAGTGGCCTACTTTTTTCTTAATAATATTGGCTCTGGTGCCTACTGAGACGCCACTGGACCCAATTGTCTGAATCTAAGTAGAGCTTTTCAAGCTTCTTATTACATTTAATAAGTGTACCGAATTTTATCCAAATCAGTTAAAGGGTTATATTTAAAAACCCGACTTTTTTCACAAACTTTAACGCCCTGTGTCTGAGAAATCAGAAATCAAGCAAGTAGGTTTATGGGAACTTTTTTTTATAAAAAGACATAATAAATCATCTTCTTAAGTTTCAAACCGTAGTTAGGCAACACCCCATTATATATATATATATATATATATATATATATATATATATATATATATATATATATATATATATATATATATATATATATATATATAATTGTAGGACAACTTATTTAATAAGTTTTAATTTCTATTTAAAATGAAAAGTGCGATTATTAAATTTTCTTTTCCTCGTGGAAAAAATGATTTTGTCTGTCAGACTGGGAAATTGGAAAGTTTATTTTGTCGGACAGTATGAAAATATTAAAATTTTTGAAAAGGATTTTTCGGCTCCACGGTACAAAATTTTTGTCCGAAATTTTTTTTTCGCATTTTTCATAATTCGTTTTTGTCGATTTATAGCTGCTTTAAAACATTATTAGTACATTTTGCGCCCTGCACTAAATTTTTGACTTTTGGAAAAGGTGGAGCGAAAAAGCCCCGGTTACAAAAAGTTTCACAGAGAAAATGTGGTAGACTAGGCCAAATTGGGCATCAGACAAAATTACAGATGGCTATTCATTAATGAAACTATACATATGTCGACGGGCATCTAGACTAATTATCCTTTAATAACGATCATACATATTGTTACAGACTTTTAAAAATATGTTTGTTTACGTTAGATAATTTTAGAGTGTTAGGATCATTTAATTTACTTTGTTAATTTATTTAAATAATTTACCTTTAGTTTTCCAAGTTCTTTCATCACTTTCGAAGTTTTCCGAAAACGCCCGAATTATCCATTGAGAACTTTTATGCCATCCTGTCAGAGTTGAATCGAATACTGAAATTTGGTATTTGAATACGAATACGAATACGAATACGAATACCGTAAAAAAGTATTCGAATACCGAATATTTTCGAATACCTACAAAAGAAGTATTTGAATACTCGGTATTCATGAATACCACAATTGGGTATTTATGAATACTGAAGAGCAAAAAAACCTCTTTTCTCTTGAAAAAGCAACTCATTCTAATTTTTCTACGTTTTTCTATAACAAAAATGCAGTAGCGTACCATGTTTTTACTTAAAAACTAATCATTTCAAGCATACAAGACGTCTCCCAAATTTTCCAAAAATAACTTTTCTATTTTTTAAATTATTTTTGGAATGGGGGTACATGTACATACTATCTACGATCTACCAGATAGTCATGATTTAAGCTGACATAATAAAATGTATTATACACATCCCTTTTGTGTAAAATGGAGATAAATACATATTAGTCTAATCTGTAAGTCGATTTACTTTAGTGAATTTGTTATAAACAATAATTTAGGAATACTATGTGGACAGTGTACACTGTACACTTAGTTGCAAAAATGTTTAATACATAGAAAACATATTTTGCAATGTCACTTTTTATATTTTGTGCTAAGTTACTTGTTTTTTTCCTAATAGCACCCCAAAGAAGTTAAAATAATTAATTTAGATATATTTTTGTTTGCAAAAATAAATGTATATCTGTTCAAAATTACTTACCCATTAGGACCATAGAAACAACAGATCAAGATTTAAAAAACAAATTAAATTACATTTTTTTATAATTTGTAAAACTAAATTCAAGATTTGATTACCAGAATATAGGTATTGAATATCAGTATTCGAATACCGGTATTCGAATATCAGTATTCGAATATCGATATTCGAATACCGGTATTCGAATATCGGTATTCGAATACCAGAATATTCAAAAATGATATTTAGAATAACGAATACTAAATACTGACCAAAAAGTATTTAGTCGAATACCGAATACCAAACACATAAATATATACGAATATTATTCGAATACCGCACAAATGTTTTCTGAATAGTATTCAAAATACCGAGTATTCGAATACTACCCCACTCTGCATCCTATACTATGGAATTTTCGCGATATTTCTCCAAAATTTTAGATCATTCTTCACTCTTCCATATTACTATAAAAGGGCGACAGAAAACCTTCGAATGATTAATATACATTCGACTTTTGTTCTGTAAACTTTGAGACATTGACAATGTGTGATTTGTGAAGATTTTGTCGTTGTTGTAACCATAGTTACCATGGTTAATAAAGGTATAAAAACGAAGACATGTGTTTTTATACGAGGTGATTCGGAACAATATAGATTTAAAGGGTAGCAATATCATCTAGTAGCAATATATATCTACACCACTAAGGGTAGAAAAAGCAGAGAACGCCACTTTCTTAAATTTACAGGAAAAATCGAGAGGTATATCTGACGGTGTTTGATGACCGGAAGTATAAATAAAACCATCCAATTAAAGATATAGGGTAGTGGCACCAGTAATTGCCATTATAAGAACATCTTTAGCCAAATTGTGACTTATAATAATACAATATTATAATTTTTTGGATAGAGAAAGAATAAAAGGTCTTTATTGAACTCTAAAAACAATTCCCACTTTGAAAAACAAAAATGTATTAATAATTTTTGATAAAGCATGCTTCAAAAATATATCTCCCGAAACCTATAACTGACACCTGTGAATAAAAAAAAGAATCTAGTAATTGCCATGTTTTTACCTTTGCTACCCCTGTATGCTACCACCAACGAAAATTGTTGTAAGGAAAAAGTTGGGCGTCTCGTCAAAATGAATCTACTCACAAAAAATTAGCTTGTTAGTAATGACTTGGAAAATGGTCCAGGGATCCCTAACTATAACTAGGGTCCGGACGTTTAGTAAAGAGGCCACCGACGTCATCATTTTCTGCGTAAAACTTCCTCTTATTCCTTCATCCCGTATTTAAAATGTTATTTATTTTTTAAAATCAAATCTTTAAAATGCCTACTTTCTAGGTAACGATTCGAAGCCCTCGAAACCGCGATTGAAAGAGAGTTACAGAAGATTTCGCGTAGATAATGATGACGTCGGTGGCCTCTTTACTAAACGCCCGGAATTTACAATATAAATTTTCTTTAAAAGAAACTACTTAGTAGCATGTGTATACTGCCGTCCTAAGCCAAGAAGACGCATCTTAATATATGTTTGATTTACATGTCATGGCTTTAAAGAAGCCTAGATACTATGTTTAACTTATTTCTTTAGCAAAACAGATCCATTTTAACTTTATAGTGCCTAAAAATTGATAAAAAACATAGAATCCTAATCGGATTCGACGCATCTCTATATCCTACGCAAAATTGAAATATTAAGATGCGTCTTTTGGCTTAGGACGGCAGTATATTTATCTTCTATTTTAAAAAATCTTAAAATATAAAAATTTATTATTATTTCTTGGCTTGAGCTGCTAGTACTTTATCATTTTTTCTGTTTAGAAGTCCGCCGATGAAGTTTAATAGTCTGAAACAATAAAAATACATGTTAGTTTAAACTTTAGTTTGTATTATCCAACCGCTATAGGTATGTTTTCGAGGTATTTAGTCAGAAAATAGTAAATTACGAACCGAAGTGAAAAGTGTGTTATCACGGTCGAGAGAAACATATGGTTTACAGCATTTTTGGGTTTGGGTCGAATACTGAAATTGGGTACTCGAATACGAATACCGTAAAAAAGGATTTTCATACTGAATATTTGAATAATTAGAAAAAAATAGGTACTCGAATACTCAGTATTTATGATTACCAGGATTGGATATTCATTAATACTGTCTGGGTCCCCGCCTAATATTTTAACAATTTTTAAAAAGGAACAACGTCCCCTTGTTTTTAATCCTTAAAATTTTTGAATAGAAAAAAAGGTTCCCGCCCTAATATTTTTGGGTACCGGAGAACTGCTACTCATCATTTTGGTATTCGAATACTGGCAATCTCGGTATTCGAATACTGTGTATGCCGTTATTCCAATACTTGAAGTCCCAGTATTCGAATACCTACTTAAAAATTGTATTCGAATATTATCATTTAAAAACTGTAAGGGGTGGGGGGAATGGTGCGCACCTAAGCTAGAATTGTAATTTCCACCAGAATAAAAAAGTCAGGCTAAATTTGAGAAAACAGTAAGATACGATAATTATTTTACTTTACGATAACACAGTAACAAGTTAATCAAATAAATATGTAAATGTGTTATGATAAGAAAAAGTAACCAAATGTCTTTGCCCAACCTATAGGGTAACTGTGCGCATGGGATGGGTACTTAAGCGCATATTTACATGCATGTTGTTTAATTTTATTTTCTCTTTTTTGCCTTTAGGGTGTCAAAGCTTAGTTTCAGGTGCTCTTTTTAAAGATTCATATAGTCAGTCCTTTTCAACTAATCCCTTTTCTCTACTAAAGTTATTGCAAATCTTGTATTCTTTAGCGTACCGAAAAGCTGGGCGTCTAAGTTCATTGGGAGTTAAAACAAAAAAAAGGCTTCTAGCAAAATATATTCTCTTAACTTAGTTTGTTTTGTCTTTAAATACCGGTTAACGAAAAGAACGTGGAAGAACAACTTTATTTTCTGTAAATTGCTTTTCTAAGGGTTAATTTGGGTGCGTTGAAACGTCTCTCTGTGTTAATATATTTTTTGAATATCATTTTTATTTAAAAGATCTTTAAAAGAATAAGAGATTACTGTGATCTTTGGTATAATTTCTAGGCATCTTAAAAATAAAATAAAATTTAAAAAATCTACCATTTATCAGTGTGCAGGTTAAAGAGCGCATACTTGCTCATACTTTTCCCTTGGTGATTTACATCTTAAAAATAATTTTGTCATTAAAACCACTTATTTATTTATAATTTTAATTAGTACAATTCATTCACATTTAAATACTTATTAGTTAAAAAACTAGAAAAGGAAATTAAATAAAAATGTAGACTCATCGCCTTATTTGCTATAGCTGAATATTTATAAGAATTATTAGAAAATAAAAACTCGGGCCGCAGTATCTTTAGCATTAAGCCATGGTTCCAAATAATAGCCACAATAGTTCATTAGAAGGATCCAGTCGTGCAGCATTGTCAGGGTTGCCTATTTTATCCTACTTTTTCTTATTCTCAATACAAAATCCCGAATACTGACAAAAAATTTGCTGCCGAATACTGAATACCAAACACACAGATGTATTTAAATGCTATTCGAATACCAGCCCAATTTATTCTGAATAGGATTTAGAAGACCTAGTATTCGAATACTATCCAACTCTGGTTTACAGAGGCGCGTAGCGCCGGAGTGACCCATTTCTTAAGACAGTAATGAAACAGATCAAAAGCGTACACTCGCGTGCGCAAAGTAGTTACTGTATACTCCTGTTCGCGTATTCATTTACCCAAAAACCAGCAATAAGTCACCCTGAGAAAATAAGATTTTTTTAACGGTTTACTAGTGCTCTACCCTATTAAGTATCCTTTTAAATTTTTTGGATAAATCCCCATATAACATTTTTGCCAGCCATGTATATTTAATTTACTGGCATTGCCAACACTCTTTAATGGCAAGGCATTGGCAAAAAGGTATCAAAAAGACACGAAAGTGGGCAATTGGCCGTTATTGGGCCATGTGTTGCAGATAATGTGATGGTATCCGTCATTAATAAGTTATGATGAAAAAATGCGTTTAGGATGATGGCATCCTTCATTAATAAGTTATGCCAAAAAATTCTTTTATGATGATGACATCCATTATTAATAAGTTATTGGCAAATGATAACAAAAAGACACGAAAGTGGGCAATTGGCCGTTATTGGGCCACATGTTGCAGATACTGTGATGGCATCCATCATTAATAAGTTATGATGAAAAAATGCGTTTAGGATAATGGCATTTATCATTAAATCAGTATTGCAAGTTTTATAAGTTAAATGTGCCAAAAGTTAAATAACATATTTATAATTTTGTAATCGAAAAAATTAGAAAAAAAGGCAAGAAAAAGTTTATCATTAAACAAATTACCTAATATAAATTTTTATACAGAACAATAAATCATAAAAAATTAAAGGTATGTAATAAAATTAAAAAAAAGATAGTAAATCAAAAGAAAACACACACAAAATAGTAAGTATTTAATGGACACTTACACTCAATTTTCAGATCCAAAACATAAAGAGAAATATTTTAAAGGAGTTAAATGTCAAAAAAAACTATTAAATTTATATAATATTTTTTATTAACACGTCTTTAAAACTTTAAATAAGGCAACTCCCTATAATTTCATATAATTATTTTAAGTAACTACAAACTTAAAAGGTTTTAAACAAAATGTTTACAGCTTCTAACAGTCTACTTGAATAACTCGCCTTCTCGACTAGCCATCACCAATTAATCACACAACACACACTAATTAGATAATGGATACACTTAATTATGTCTATTAAAAACTCTTTTCTTTTAAAAAGAAACTAAAAAGCTAGAAAACTAGAAAATCACATAGAAAACAATTGCACAAAGCGGTCAAACAAAAGCAATTTTTCTTTATCTGTCCAAATCGTCAAATCTTGTATTTCGGCTAAGCGGGAAATTTGAATTTGTCATCTTCGGTCGAAATTAACCAAAGCTAAATTTTACCATCATTTTATTTTTATTCTCTCAAAATACATAATAAACATTTTGTTTAACTTAATTTTTATTTGCATGCTTTGTAATAATAAAATGTTATGAAAAGGCCATTTCCTTTAAACTATGTAAAAAAACATTAAATAATGTTGTTGAGCTGCCATTATAAATAAAGCAGATCAAAAAATTGCTCTAATGTTAGTTAAATACCAATGTGAATTATATGGTTTAAAAAGTATGAATATGCTATGAAATTTTGCCTTCAAAAATCCAATATTTATTTGCCTGCAATAAAAGGCATGCTTTATTTAATCAGGATTGGTATGCCGCCATTTTTGTATGCTTGCCGGCAATTCTCCTGCATGTAAAATTTATTGGCAATTGAGTGTTTATTTAGGGTTGACTTTTTAATGCTTATTAGGTGTTGGCATAATATTGCCACCAATTGCCAATGCTTTACCATCAATGCCAATATGAAAAATGTATATTGCCGGCAAATAGTGTTTGCTGGGTCGTTCTATACAAAGTCCAAGAATATGTAGGCTATCTCCCTGATTTATATAGAACATATATGATGACAAGTTTCTATATTTTTTTTTCTAAAGTCCCTCTTTACAGAGATACCCAGCAAACACTATTTGCCGGCAATGTACATTTTTCATATTGGCATTGATGGTAAAGCATTGGCAATTGGTGGCAATATTATGCCAACATCTTATACGCATTAAAAAGTCAACCCTAAATAAACACTTAATTGCCAATAAATTTTACATGCAGGCAAATTGCCGGCAAGCATACAAAAATGGCGGCATACCAATCCTGATTAAATAAAGCACGCGTTTTTGTTGCAAGCAAATTAATACTGGATTTTAGAAGGCAAACCTTCAACGCATATTCATACTTTTAAACCATATTATTAACATTGGTATTTAACTAACATTAAAGCAATTTTTTGATCTGTTTTATTTATAATGGCAGCTAAACAACATTATTTTATGTTTTTTACATAATTTAAAGGAAATGGCCTTTTCATAACATTTTATTGTTAAAAATCATGCAAATAAAAATTAGGTCAAACAAAATGTTTATTATGTATTTTGGAGCGAATAAAAATAAAATGATGGTAAAATTAGCTACGTTCATTTCGACCGAAGGTGGCCGCTTTGTGCATTTGTTTTCTACGTAGTTTTCTAGTTTTTTAGTTTCTTTTTAAAGAAAAGAGTTTTTTAATAGACATAATTAAATGTATTCATTACCTAATAAGTGTGTGTTGTGTGATTAATTGGTGATGGCTAGTCGAGAAGGCAAGATATTCAAGTAGACTGTTAGGAGCTGTAAACATTTTGTTTAAAACTTTATTAAAAGTTTTAAAGACGTGTTAATAAAAAATATTATATATATTTAATAGTTTTTTTGACATACCGATAGATGGCGTAATGTACAATAAACTACTACGTTTCTGCAATATCTTCGCTTTGTGTAAAAATTTGCATCTCCAAGTTGGACAGTGTTCGAGAGATGGTACTTTGCATTGCAAAGAAATTGCATGCAGTAAGGAGTTTTTTTCCTATTTTAATTTTCAAATAAAATATCGCATCATTTTAGCTTTTAAAAAAAAGTATATGCGACAATTTTCGTCAATAAGACGTCAGCTTGCTGCTTGGGAGTATCTGCATTTGCCCACTTTCGTGTCTTTTTGTTATCTTTTTGCCAATCACTTATTAATAATGCATGCCATCATCTTAAACGCATTTTTTTGCCAATAACTTATTAATGACGGATGTCATCACTTTATCTGCAACACGTGGCCTAATAACGGCCACTTTCGCGTCTTTTTGATACCTTTTTGCCAATGCCTTGCCATTAAAGAGTGTTGGCAATGCCAGTAAACTAAATGTACAACGCCGGCAAAAAATGTTATATGGGTATGTGTCCTTAGAGGACATCACTGGAAATCGGGCTTTCTTAAATAACTTTTACAGTACTTGGTATAATTAAATAATTTTTATTATGATAAAAACTATTTAGGACTCCTTAAAATGGTGTCCTTTAAAATATTTTCATTTGTTACGTCTCCAGGGACGGACTTACCCTTACACAATAGAAATAATTATTTTTACATCCTGTATAATAAAGAAATTAAAACAGCATTTTTAAATAGCCTATACCCTAAGCTAAAATAGAGGTACTCCTACCCGATATCGATAAAGTAAAGCGTTTTCGAAAAAAACAACTTTTTGGTTAAATAAGGTTGTTTTAAATAATTTTTGTTTGTTGATTCCATATAGGCTTCCTCTTTTTATGCATTTTATAGCTTCAACTATAGAGGAATATGGGACTCGTAAATATGCTGCGACATTATTTTTTATTTTCGTAAAAAATACTTTTTTAACCGACTTTAAAAACGAGGAGGTTGTCAATTCGCCTGTATGTTATTTTTGTGTGTGTGTGTGTGTGTGATACGCCATTACTCCGGCGTTTGTTAACCGATTTTAAAAATTATTTTTATTTAAAAGAGTGCACTTTCGCGATAGTCCCATAAAAAAAATAGTCCAGGATCACGAGAGAGAAAGGTACTAGACCTATTAATTCTTTCTGCTGTATGTTTTTCGTGCGGCAAACCTGCCTCTAAGAATCTATGTATACTTGGATAATAAAGAATATAGTCGTTTACCAAAGAAATAGATCAGAGGCGCATTTAGAATCGACGACCTTTAGGTAATTAAAAAAGGTATTTTTTTTCACCGGACTAAAAGAGGTACTAGTAGTGTTTTTAGGGTATGTTTATTGATATAACTAGTTATATTAATGAACTTAAAAGCGACAAATAATTATTAAAAAAAATAAACCGCCTTAAAAAAATAAAAAACCTACTAAAAAGTAAAAAACAAAACGCGTAATAACATATTATGTGCTAAACTACTTAATGGTATTAACTTAATAAACTTTATACTTTAATACCATTATTTTGATACATTTTTTAAAACGATTTTCAACAGAAAAACCTAATGTTTTTAGATGTCCCCACTAAACAAAACTTGTTTTTGTCGAAAACGCATTAATTTATCGACATCAAACAAAAGTGCCTTTTTCTAGCTATGGGTTTACTACCCAAAAATATCTTTTTATTTTTTTATTATACAGGGTGTAAAATATTTATCCCTATTGTGTAAGTGTTAATCTGCCCCTAGCGAACTAATGATGGTCAATATTTTATAAGAATACCATTTCAAGCTGTCCTAACTTGTATTCATCATATTAAAAAATATTTCATTACACCAACAACTATAAAAGTTATTCAAGAAAAACCGATTTTTAGCAGTGTCCTTTGAGGGCACATATTTCTGTAAGGAAGGGTTCTTGGGACAAGAAATTATGGAAACATGTCACATTATTTTCATGTGTTCTATATGGATCCGAGAGATTGCCCACATATTCTTGGACACCCTGGATAGGCTCTTAGTCAAAATTTCGAAATGGTAATAAAAAATAATAAGAAAAGATGGGGCTTTAAAATCCAATACATTGGGAAAAAATTGTGACGTTAAACTATACCATAGGGTCTTTGAAAGTTTTGGATCAAAATGCTCTTCCCTGTATAACAACCAATCCAATAAAAGTTTTGTAAATCCCCATATTAAATCATAATCTTAATGAAAATAGCTGAAATTGGACCAAAAATTTATTAAAATCTGACAAAAAAAACCCAAAAGTTTTTTAGATTGAATTTGAACAAAATTTTGTTTGTCCGATTTTTTATCCAGTGAGTGTAGTCAGTGGCGTTTTGAATATTTTTGCGGGCCTTTTGCTAAAAATGCCAATTTCGGTATTTTTGTGTAAAAGCTCGCAATTTCCGTAAATAATAGCAAAAAGGATTTTGATCCAATCTTTCTTCATTGAAAATTTGTACTTTAAGGTACGTATCCACCAAAGCAACAATGATGAACTTTTTGTTACTAAATTTGGCTTTGTGTTCCAAAATTGCGGAACAAATGTCAACAGGTTTCAACTTTTTGACTCCACTAAAGCAAGTGAAATCAAGAACAATTTTCGTTTTGTTTATCGTTTTTTACGTATACACATTGTTGTAGAAATCTGCACTTCAAAAAAACTTTAAGAATTAAATGTCTCCAACGCAACTAAATTTGTTCCTACTTGTTCCGACTGGTTTCGATCTATCCGACTTAAAATGAAAACACGAAACACAGAGAAACATTTTTATTTAATATTTACAACAATGACCAACTTATTAGAACATTATGGAATTCTTTTGGAAACACATGACATAAACAAAAAAATCCCTAATTGTTGCTTTGGTGGATACATACCTATTTTAAGGTATCGTACCGATTGAAGTTTGGCTTTGGTCACTTTACCAGTTTTCTCGAGGGCATTTTCAAATTCTGTCATGCGAAGAGCTCTCGCAATGTGTGCGTCCTGATCTAATTGTTCTCTTACTGATTGAGGAATTGTTGGAATAGAATATGTTAAAATGGCGTTGCAGACTAGAATAATGTGCTAAAAAGAGACAAAATACATAAATATTACTGCTTATTTAATAATCAAAAGGAAATACTTTAAAATACAGGGTGTCCAGTATATTAAAATAATTCGTTTTAACTTTTTCCCTAATAGCACCAATCACCACATCAACCAGCTCATTAACCTATTTTTTTAAATATTAGTGGTTAAGTAAACTGGAAAAAATAAACAGTATCTAATACAATAACCAATTTTTAATAGGTGTTTATTGTTGTTGTTACATAATTGCTAATAAAAAATTACAAAACCTAGTTTTTACAAGAAAAGCCCGCAATGCTTTTTTAATTGTTTAAAAATGTGCAGTTGAAATTCTTTAATTATTTTTAAAAATATTGCAAATGGCAATCATTAAACTTTAAACTTATCATGGTACAGTTAGTAGTACTATCCTATACGTATAAGTAAAAATAAGACAAAAAAACAATAAGTTGGGAATTTTACGAATTAATTAATGATTCTTTCCGAATTTAGTAGTTGGGACATAGCGAGAAATTTATTTTTAGGCCACTTTGTTGGATATATCTTTTTGTTTATCATATAGAAAATAAATTTGTTTTATATATTTGTAGACCTAGTACAGTAGTATTAAAAAAATACTTTTCGTAATTGACGATCTTGGTTTGTAAAAATCTTTATAAGGACATCAATTTTAATTATTTCTGAGAATCAGCCACCTATATTATTTATTTTTAAGATAATGCGTACAATTTGACCTATTTCATATTTTATGTCAAAAATGATCATTACACAACGACCAATTTTTCCTAAACAAAAGCCAAAAAGGAAGTAAGAGTAAATTCCTTGTAGAAATAAACCTTCTTTAGTATATTGTATTGATATTTTAACAATGAATAAAAACAGGGTGGTGACCTGTATTTATAAATTATTGTTAAAATATCAATACAGTCTACTCAAAAAGGTTTTTCTCTACAAGAAATCTATCTTCAACTATTTTTAAATGCTTTTGTTTAGGAAAAATTGATCGTTATGTAATGGCTTGCAAACGTCATTTGACATAAAATTTCAAATATGTCAAAAACGGTAGGACTTTGGTATAGGACATTATGCATAAAATATGTTTAAAATTTTACGCAGATTCCAAAAATAAATAATGTTTAGGCTAATTCGCTTAAAAAGGAAATTGACATTAACTTCCAGTATAGCCGGAACTGCTAGGACTGTCAAAATATTTTAGTTGTATGTCCCCCATTGACTTTATAATGTTACCAAATTTTCAAAATTTTCCAAACCCATTTTTCGGAAAATTGATCGCAGCTTCTCATGGGACAGCCTGTATTAATATTTTTAAATAACAATTATGGATTCGTTTTTGTTAAACAGTGGCGGCTCGTGTCATTTTTCAGTGGGAGGGCACAAGCAAAAAAAAAGAATTAATAATAAAATGTATTTACAGCTTACTCTCTATTTAAATAAAAAGTCGATTTGCTTATTTTTCAGTAATTGTTTACTTATCAGACACCACACCGATTTTAATGATTTTTGGCATACAGGGATTTTCTGGGGCGCTGATTACGAATCTCTCTGGGAATTTTTAGTCGGACACGTTTCGTTTGGGATATCCATCATTAAACTTAAATAAAAAACTAGCCTAAATTCACTATATTCCCCTTTCTTTTGAAAGCAATTCTTAAGTTTTCCGCTAAATTGGTGCTTAATATTTGATTTTTACCCCTTAAAAACCCAATTTTCTACTTATTTTACCAATTTTTTCCATAAAATTGCAAAGCTTTAGTTTCAATCACAATAGCCGTATATCTTAAAAACTAAACGTGACGGACTAACTACCTATGTAACTTTGCAAAAATTCACAAATTCTAAATTGATTAGAATTATTTTGCTACTGGTGAATTGGAAATTGAACTTGAAATGTCGTGCAAAAAAAATCAGGACATGCACCTGTACGGTAATTTTGATACTAACTGCAGTAATCATATTACATGCTTCAACACGTTTAAAAAGTCGCTGTAGTCGCTTCTAAAACGGGAAATTCAAAAATTATGAAGTGTGTCATTTTACCTGAAGTATGCCATTTTAGGCCAGTTTCCCCTATACTAAATTTAGTATCTAAGGTGTTTTGAGTTTGTAGATCTTAATGGTAATATCGGCACTACTGCCAGATTTTCCAGTTTTGTGCTACACGTATTATTTTTAGTTCTTTTAATTTGAATGCCCCATTTATATTTATTGCATTAAATTGAACGAATTAAATTTTGTGAGTTCCTAATTTTTTAAAATTATGTCTTTATTAGTTGTTAAGATATAATACACTACACTTAAAAAAAAATTAATGTAGTGCCTACATATGTTTCAAACCGCTAAAGCTATGTTTACAATATTTGGTATTTAAGGGTTTGCCCAACTGATTATTGATATCAGTATTGTTGCCAAATTTTAAAAGAATTGTGGTGTTGTTATATCTCGGTAACTGATAAAAATTAAATTTTAAAAATTTGGAATCTTACAAACTTACGCTCCTTTTATTGCAATTTAAATAAATAGGTCATTCTATTTATAAATATTACATGTAGCGTAAAGCTGAAAAATCTGACAACAATGACATTATAACTGTTTAATTCTACTTGTCCAGAAATCCTTAAATGCCAAAATTTAGTAGTTAAGTGGTTTTGGAAATATTTGAGCGCATCTGAACTTTTTACCTTAAATGTGGTTTTGTCATATCTTAGCAGCTAGTAAAATGTTTTGAGAATTTGCGGGCTCATTAAATTTAGTCTGCGCAATTTGTGAAAATAAGTAAAACATTCTGTTAATTAGTTGAAATCTGGCAACTGTGGCAATATTACTATTAAATTTTTCATACCTTCCAGATACCAAATTTGGTAAATGAAACTTTAGCGGTTTTAAGATATTAAAGAGTTGCAGTACTTTTTCCTAACCCAGTATTTATTATTCATGTACGTTTTTGGATTATTGCTGGTTGGGTATTTGTTTTTTTTGCAATCTGTGCAAAAACTTTATCAGGAGAATAGAACAAAGTGACCAACAACAGGATATACTCTGATTACTAGTGATACAAGATTCGCACTCAGATTGGCTTAAAAGCAAATGTCCGCTTTTGGACCTAACGAAAGCACACAAATTACTGCTTTTGCATTTAAGTAAAATGACGAAAGTTTAGTTTCAATTTATTAACCTTTGGTACCTGGTACCTGCCAAAGCCACTATAAGTCAAACTCAGAGTCTATCATTGCTTCTACCTTTATGCACTAACAAACTTTCAGTTTTTACAAAACAACGAAGGTGTGCCGCTCACGGGCTCTGGATTATTAAGTAGGTATAAATTTTAACTACAAATAACGGCCTTACATATTGTTATGCACGTAAGCAGTGGCGGCGCCAGCATTTTTTTTAGTAGGGCGATACCCGGCAGAAAACTTTGGAGGATGTGCAAGTGCAATGAGGGGCGCAATAAGGGTTGTTTGGTCACGTCACCCTAAGATGACAATTAGCCCCCAAAATCGATGAACATTTAAAATATATTATAGTACGAGATCCGTCCGACATTTACCCATTTGTTTATCGGATAAAAACTGTTTTATATTAAAGAGTATTTAAATAAATGTATCTTCATAGGTTTGCCCAAAAAATTATGGTCAAGGCAATATTTAATTAAAAAAAAAAAACAAATTTAGGACACCTTGTATAATGGCACCCCTATTTTTTTAAATGCATAGTAATGCTAGTTAATAAAATATGTATTTTTAAATAACACAGAATGTACCGAAAACCAACTTTTAAAGTTTAAAATTTTAAAAATATCCACGTCTCTATTGGAGAAAAAATTGATAATATATTAATACCGTCAAGTAAAATAAAAAAAAATCACATTTTACAGACAATCTATGGCGATATGTTTTTCTTCAATGCTATATTTAATTCAAAATAGTTTTCATACGGTAAACAGATAGGTAAAGAAAGCTTTCTTTTAGAATTTTGGCCAATAAGTGTTTTTCAACATTTAATAACTATGCTCCCCTCCTATCTGCGCTTGGGCTTGTTTTTCAGGTCCTATAAACTTGTGTCCCAAAAATACCCCCTAATACCCCACAGCCATCGTGAGTTAAGTACCATTTCATGTATACGATAATTTTTTTCGAAAAAATCATTTGCCTAATGCGCAATAAACAAGCGGGAGGAAATTTGCTTTTTGACATAAAATATTTATTTTTATTAAAATTTTGCACTAAAATCCCATTCTAATGACATGGCGCAACAAACTGTTAATTTTTATTATTCTGACCATAGATCATTTATTAAACAATTTCGTGATTCGGATATCTTTAATAATATCATAGGCGCAATTTGCTTCGGATTTTAGGGGGCTGGAGTTTTGGTAGTCCCGAAAACCCGAAAATAAATACTCTTTATTTTTCACAATTAAATATTTTATTGGTCATTGTAAAAGAAATATTGATTTGTTTTTCAAAAAC
This sequence comes from Listronotus bonariensis, assembly GCA_014170235.1. NCBI lineage: Eukaryota > Metazoa > Arthropoda > Insecta > Coleoptera > Curculionidae > Listronotus > Listronotus bonariensis. Next base: position 28,346 of record JACEGR010006994.1, read on the forward strand.
TCTTTATTAGTGTACTGTTTTAAATAGGGTTATTAACTTTTAGAATGATATACTCAAAAGTACCTTACCATGTAAACTGTCAAAACGACTTTGCAAAGGATAAGGAGTTTCTCTGTTGGGAACCGTAAGTGGAGGAACTATACCGGATAATTCTTCAGAGCAGAAGTCATGGAAGTACCTATAAAAAGCGACAAATTCCCCACAGCTTGACGATGGGCAAGAGAGGATTCTGTAAGTGAAGGATCATTAATGAGACGAATAGCTCTTCTTTGAATGAAATCAAGAATGCTGGTTGTGGGGGACGCTATGCCCCAGATATGTGAACAATATTCCAAGGGAGGTCGGATTTGGGACACATATAAAGTGTATAAATTAGAAGGGGAAAAATACTTTTTGGCTCGAAAGAGAAATCCAAGCTTTTGAAGCTGCCGTGGCTAGAGATAAAATGAGTTATTGCCAGGTTACTTTCAAAAGTGACGCCCACAAGATTGAAGGTGTCATTGCTCTGTAAAACTTGGCCGCTCATAAGTAGAGGATAAGTATTTGATGACTCTTTTTGCGACAAGAAAAATGATTTTTGGATGCATTAAAATGGACGAGATTTTTGGCGCCCCAATCCAATATTAAATTAAGATCCTGCAAAAGAGATATCTGCATCGCTCTGCGTTTGTTTTCCAAATCAGATTTAGTGATGGGTTTAGGAACTTGAAAATAGGTGTCAAGGGTACTATCGTCGGCAGAGCTATGAATGGAATTAGTTATGGACGAGAGAAGGTTGTTGATGTAAAGAAGAAACAATGTTGGCGCCAGAGTTTAGTTGAAATACCATAGGAGGGAATTTTATTAAGAAGTGTAGCATGCCAAGCCTGGTCAAAAGCTTTGGATATATCAAGAGCAACGATCGGGGACTCACCTAGTAACTCAAGAGACTTATTCCAGCAGTGTGATACGAAGGAAAGAAGATCTGCTGTAGATCTTTTGTGGCGAAATCCATACTGCCTGTCATGCAAAATTTTGTGTTTTTCTAAATACTTAAGAATTTGTGAATTAATGAATTTTTCCATTGCTTTACAAAGAATTGAGAGAATTGAAATTGGTCTATAGTTAGATGGAAGAGATTTAGTTCCTTTCTTGGGAATAGGTTGAAGACGTGCAGCTTTTCAGCTCTCCGGATACCTGTGTCGTAAGAAATTCGAAAGAGCCGACTTATGATTGGTGTAAGTTCTGGAGCACATTTTTTTAAAACGATTGCTGGTATGCCGTCCCAGACGATTTTTTGGTGTTAAGAGAAAAAAGGTTTGTCACATTTTTGTTGAAGTTTTAGGTTTTTATCACATAATCTTCGGCTTGAATACCAAAAATCTTGGGGGAGGGAACTTTATTAAATTTCATTTTTGGGTGGCTAAACCCCTTCTTCCCAAATTGCGCCCATGTTCAATATACATTGAATGATTGAATGGTTTATAGAAATTAGATGTTTTTTTTTGTAACAGGAGGTTTTTGCGTTTTTATGCTTCTTACTCGGCAGGTTGAGCGAGACCAACTTCAGTTGGGCGCTCGCCACGCCCACCCCTGGTACCGCCACTGCACGTAGGAGCCAAAAATTCGTATTCCTGGCAAGCTTTGTAAACGGATTTCATAAATAGTTTTTTTATTGTCAAATATGTAGTTTTGCATTTAAACGCTACAATTATTAATTGTATGGCACTAATTGTAATTAGAAAAAATTACTCATAATGAAAACAAATATCTATTTTAAATATTTTTTGCAAGTAAACAAAATTGTATATTTAAAAGTAATTTGGTGTATTCCTTTTATGCTCCAGAACCTCCCGGAACGACACCATGAGTGTTCCTTTTACAATTTTTTGACATTTTTTCATGTTATAGAACCGTTCTTGACACTATTGACAGTTTAGAGAACGGTTCAGAATGGTTCTACGAGGTAAAAGGAATACACTAATTTTGAATTCTAAACAGTTTTCTTTACAACATTTTTCAATATTAGTTAAAATACTGGCACTTTACTCCTAAGTAAATATTAAATTTTTGACATAACTGATGGTTGTATGCTATGTGCTGAATCATGCGGATTTTTTTTTTAATTTTTTAATAACTTTTTTCGTAATTAACAATAAAAAAGTTAACTTATATAACGCCAACCTACGTAGGCATACTGTATTTATTACAAACCTTACCTCAAAAATAAAGACTGCCACAAATTTGAAAGTCAAATTCATCCAATATGCTTGAGTGAATAGGTATTCTCTTGAATTCTCTGGTGGATAATAATACCCTTTATAATAGCAAAAAGGTATGTGTTTTGAAAAGGATTTGTATGCCGAATACTGGCTTGTATCATATTCTAAAAAATAAAAAAAAATGGTATGTCTTATGCAGTATGCTCCATTAAGTGTGCAACAAATGGAAAACTTTTTATTTGCAATTTGTCAGGAAATTTTATTCGTTATAAAAGTTGGTGCATGGTCCGAAACAGTATTAACAGTGGTTAGTTTTATTAAAAGTTATATGGTATACAGAACCGGTCAAAAAGATTAAAAACTGCTTAAGAGTACAGGGCCCTTATTTCTAAAAATACAAAGAAACTGTTAATAGAAAAGTTATTTAAAATTAAAAGTTATGCCTAAATACCAAGCTATGGCCTCCTATTCAAGTTTTTATTTATTTATTTATTTATTTATTTTAATTTATCTGTTTTACACTTTCATAAAAATTTGAAACAAAAATTATACAAGGCAAATAAGGAATTTTTATAAGCATTTAATTATTAATAGTCTCTTTCCCCTAATAAAAAGCATATTTCTATAATTTTAGGGCCCTATTAAATATCCTTGCAACAAACTTGAAGTAAGCGGTTAGCTAAAAATTTATAAATGCGGTTCAACTTTTAAATTTGCTTAGATTTGATTAAATTTGTTTAAAAGTCAGTTGGTTAAAACTGCTTTGAAAAATAATTGAATCAGAATAATAAAAATCTGTATCATACAGGGTTAATCCAAAAACTTCAAAAATAAAATTAAAAATTTAAATAGAAGACCATGACTTGGTATTTAGGCATAACTTTTGATTCTTAATAACTTTTTTTTAACATTTTGTTGTATTTAAAAAAAAAGGTACATTATTCTTAAGCGGTTTCTGCTTTTTTGAGCTACTCTGTATATCATTTAACTTTTAATAAAACTAACTACTGCTAATACAGTTTTGGACTATGCACCAACTTTTATAAAAATAAAATGTTCTTACAAATTGCAAATAAAAAAGTTTTACATTTGTTGCACACTTAATGAACGACACTGTATAAAAGTACTTACGATTTACAGAATAAATAAACTTATTACCCAAACTTACTCAAGAATTTTTATTTATTCTGAATTTTGACAGGTAAATAAGAATATGTTTATATTTATTTATTTGTTAAATTGATAAGATTCCCCATTTTTACAAAGACTATTACAATTATTGTAAAAACTACAAAATTAAATTAAGTTATAGATGGGCCCATATTTAATTCATTGCCGCCAACTACACAAAAAATGATAAAGTAAACAAACCTTTATATTTTTAGATAAATAATAAAAAATACATTGCTAAAACACGTATCACCTACTTATAAAACATTCTCTTATTTCGCCTTTGCCTACTATAAAACCGGTGGCACGTGGTGTGGTACTAGAAACTCGTCGAGTTAAATATTTTTTGCTGCAATAAATTATTGTTCACTATTTTGTTCTTTATAATTTTTGGGTACTTGGCGGCATCGCTTTCAGAATGAATTAAATTTGGACCCATCTTTACAATAAGATAACTAACTAACAAATAACAGGTACATATAGGCACATCAACAAAACATACAAATCACAAAAAGATTACAGCTGCAAGTAAAGTGCTAATTTATTAAGGAACTGTTTATTAATCTTAGACTTAAATTGAGACAACGTGCAGTTAAAAACGTCCAGTTGTGTATAGATGGGCCCATATTTAATTCATTCTGAAAGCGATACCCCCAAGTACACAAAAAATGATAAAGTAAACAAACCTTTTCGAATGCACATAGCCTCGGACAGAGCCTGATTACATATCTTTAGATAAATAATAAAAAATACATTGCTAAAACACGTATCACCTACTTACAAAACATTCTCTTATTTCGCCTCTGCCTACTATAAAACCGGTGGCACGTGGCGTGGTACTAATAAAAACACGTCGGGTTAAATATTTTTGCTGCAATAAATCATTGTTTACAAAAGGGTTTCTTTACTTTATCATTTTTTGGGTACTTAGGGGCATTGCTTTCAGAATGAATTAAATTTGGACCCATCTTTACCAAAGGTGTTTAGTACACGAAGAGCGCTATCCACCGGTGAGTGCATTCCATAGTTTGTGGTATGAGGGCGGCTATGGAATAAATTAAAATTCCGTGAACTACGAGAGGGGACATTAAGTAGAACAAGTGATAGAAGGTCGGGACAGTCAATGAGACCATGACGCTTATTCTTGAATCTCCGGGAGGGGAACACTCCCGGGAACTTTATGGGAAAGGTTATAGAACGGCGGGAACGAATTTTCTCCACCTCAAGAGGTGGAGAACTTTTAGTTCCCGGGAGTTGCTTGCTCACAGTGAACTTCTTCTTTTTTTAAGAATACTGTTTTGACAATATTTTCGTGAACTTTACTCACTTCCCGCAAAGTTCTCCTCCCAGAGATTCAAGAATAAGGGTCCATTAGATAACTTAAACACAAAATAGAGATCATAAACTTGGCGTCTATACTGTAAAGTGTGAAGGCTTAGTCTCCTCAGCAAATCAGAGCGGTACACGGTGGCGCCTTTTTGTTGACCTTGCAGTGTATAGCGAAACCTCGAGCGAAAACTAAAAGAGATAGAACAAATTTAATTGCGTAATCTCGATTTCAATTTTTGTTTAAAATTTAATAGTGAAAGTAAATCATGGCTAACTTAATTTGTTTTGGAAATACAGAGTGTTTTTCAAATTTTGTCAATTTTGCCAGACACTTGTAACTTGCTTGATATTAGAAATAGAAAAAATCATAAATAAAAAGTTTTTGGGATTTTTACGTACAATTCAGTGGCGCAAATATATTTTTTCCATTGACTTTTAATTTAAAGGTATAACAGAAAGTTGATTTTTTTAAATGAAACACCTTGTATATTTAATCATCAATAAAAAAGTCGCCCTAAAAGTTGTAAAAATACCACATTTGATATATTTCATTTTTCCTAGTTTTGAAAATATAACCATCATCTGGAGTTCGGTAATAAAAAGGCGTGTTTTTATAAAATACTCTGTATATTTTATCACTATTTATAAAACATATTAAAGACCTTTAACAATTTACCACATTTAAAATAATTTTATTTAACAGTTTTTAAAATATGAGATTCTAAATCTTAGTGCGTATATTTAATATTTTTCAGATTAAGATGCTTATATTTTAAAAACTATTAAAGACAAATATATTAAATGTGGTATTTTGTTAAATCACTTTGAAATATCCATGCAACCGTAATATAATATACAGGGTGTTTCGTTAAAAATCCTAATGGTGGCCATATTTCCGAAACTATTAAAAACGAATATATATTAAATGTGGTATTTCGTATAGCTTTTAAGAAGACCTTTTAACTGATGACAAAATATACAGGGGGTTTCATTAAAAAAAAACTTAAACTTAACTTAAAATTAAATATCAGTAAAAACAATATAGGTACGCCACTGAACTCTACGTAAAAAAAACTTTTCTATTTGGAGATCTCTAATATCAAGCAAGTTATAAGTGTCTAGCCAAATTGATAAAATTTGAAAAACTAAACAAATTAGCCTTAATTTACTTTCACAATTGAATTATGAGATCTGTTGGTTTTCGCTATACCCTGTAAGGTCCACGAAAAGGAACCACCCTGTATGCAGAGCACAAGATTCTATATATATATATATATATATAAAATATTAGTTGTAAAAATGTTATTTTAATCAAAAAGATTTTGATTAAAAAATAAACAAATCCGAAATATTAAAAGTTTTAATTAAAAACTACATATAATAATTAAACTTTTTGTTTTTTTTTGGACAAATTAATTTCTTTGGAAAACAGTAATCTACTTGTGATTAAACCGTAAATAGGTTTTTGGTTAGTTTCTAGATTATTTGCATATTTAGGAATATCAGTAAATATATAACTTGACACCCGTTAAATGAGCTGTACCATGAAATCGAGCTTGGGAACTAACCGGTCCCGTCTGATGGCGAGTAATCCCAACTTTTTTTTAATAATGTCGTATTTTCTATTTTTTAGGATTATTTTTAATGCATTTTAAAAGTATTCACTTACTAGATAAGGTTGAGTTGACAAAACCTGTAAGATCTCCTCCTCCTTTGTTTAGGCGATAAACTTCTCTGTTTACCCAATCGCTAGTAAAAGCAATTACAAAAGCCTACATAACAAAATAAAATAATTATACAAAATCTTAAAACCTCCTATAGTCCGCTTAAATTAGACCTAAACATAAGGGTAAAGTTACTAAAATTCCTATCAAGCTTTAAAGGAATGAAATTGTTCAAAACATAACTAAATACAAAATTAAAAAAAAAAATTACTCAAGGTCAACGGTAAAAAAAAATAGTTTTTGCGAATTTCTCGACAACGGTATGTTATGTTGCAAAATTAAATTTAACAAAAACTGTGGATCGTAAAATTATGTACAAACAAGGTATATATAATTTTTTTCCCTTAATACGACCGTTTCTAAGATATAACGAGCCGAAGAGTTGCAAGCGTCATAATATGCATGAACACGTCACGTATACAGGGTTATTCACGGTGAAAGTTTTATTAAAGGATTTCGAAAACTACTAAAGATATATTTTTTAAATTTTGGCACTAAGGTTAAGTAATATTGATCTTTATATGGCAAATATATTATCCTTCTGGAATTTCCTGTTATACCGGAAGTGCGTATCAACATGCTTATTTTAAATCAAACACCCTATATGTTAATTGAAGATATGTTCTGTAGTTTGGCGGATTCATTTAATAGATGGTATTTATTTGGGTACACGCCAAAATAAAATTGAAAGTACTAAAAAACCAAAAAAATATTAAACAAGTAAAAGATAATTAAAAATCGACGTTTCGGTGGCAAATCTGCCACCGTTGTCAAGATAAATGTAATAAAAATAATAAAAATAAAAACTTACTATTATTTAGGTTTTAAAATTCACTATTTTTCTGTTTTTTTGGGATATTCTGAAAATCTCAAAAACTTTGACATTAAATGTCAAAACATGTTTGTTTGGTTATAGTGTCATAGTGACATAGATAACTGGTTGCTGGTGTATTGATTGTTTATTTTACAAAAAGGTGAATAGTTAGTTAATTTTTAGTCTTCCTGAAGATACTTCAGTATCAAGCAAAGGCAACCAAGTGTTATTTAAATTAACTGAAATTGATGCTACACAATTATCTTTATTTAATAATATATACGCACTTTCTTTGATTTTGCGTTTTTTAGAACAAGTTTCCTTTGCTAGAATGTTCGAAGCATCCCAGTTTATTCTATTAATTCAATTAAGTTTACGTTAGAAAAAGAAAACAACTCACAACTACCATTTCTTGACATTTTAATAAAAAAGATTTAAACAATTTTGAAACAAAAATCTACAGAAAACCTACACATACAAATAGATACTTAAATTTTAACTCAAATCACCCAATAATGGTTAAAAAGGGAGTTGTAAAAAGTCTATTTGATAGAATTAAAGTCATTTGTTCTAATCAAAATATAAATATTGAAAAAGATTATTTAAAAATATTTTAATTCAAAATAATTATCCTCTTGATTTTATAAATAATTGTTTCCTTGAATTTGAAACTCCAGTTATAAGACAAAATCAAAATAGACCTATTACAAATTTATTATTACCATACATTCCCGGACTATCAAATAAAATTCTACGAATAGGGCATAAATTTAATATTCGCACAATCTTTAAAACACAAAACACAATCAGATCTCAATTAACAAAAACAAAACCATACAACTTAAATGAAAATACAAAAAATGTCATTTATAAAATACCTTGCGAATGCAATAAATTTTATATAGGTGAAACTTGTAGACCATTAGCCAAACGCATAAAAGAACACAGATCATACATTAAAAACACAGAATTTCATAAATCAAAAATCTGCCAACACGCATTTGATAACAATCATAGAATAAACTGGGATGCTTCGAACATTTTAGCAAAGGAAACTTGTTCTAAAAAACGCAAAATCAAAGAAAGTGCGTATATATTATTAAATAAAGATAATTGTGTAGCATCAATTTCAGTTAATTTAAATAACACTTGGTTGCCTTTGCTTGATACTGAAGTATCTTCAGGAAGACTAAAAATTAACTAACTATTCACCTTTTTGTAAAATAAACAATCAATACACCAGCAACCAGTTATCTATGTCACTATGACACTATAACCAAACAAACATGTTTTGACATTTAATGTCAAAGTTTTTCAGATTTTCAGAATATCCCAAAAAACAGAAAAATAGTGAATTTTAAAACCTAAATAATAGTAAGTTTTTATTTTTATTATTTTTATTACATTTATCTTGACAACGGTGGCAAATTTGCCACCGAAACGTCGATTTTTTAATTATCTTTTTATTTGTTTAATATTTTTTTGGTTTTTTAGTACTTTCAATTTTATTTTGGCGTGTACCCAAATAAATACCATCTATTACCCTATATGTTATTACATTTTTGGTTTCTACACCAGATTCTAAGTAGCTTTTATGAATCATATCCTATGCCTAAGTTGAAGCGTTTTTGGAATATTTAAATTTTTCAAAAAATGACGTTATCAGACCCAAAAATAATAGTTATTCTTTTTCTATAAAAATTCCATTATTTAATTTGGGATAAAGTTCCTATTTAGGAGGGCTTACCTTAACTAACTCTTGGTAAAATTTAAAAAATATATTAATACGGGGTGTTAATATATATAATATGTGGAATAAAATAAAAAAACGACCAAAAGTCTATTTTTTATATGAAAACCCCAAATTTTATAACTTTATCCTATAAAGCATTAAAAATAAAAGTAAGTTTGTAAAAACGCGCTAAGTACACTAACTCTGAGGTGGCATGGAAACGTCTGCATATTTTGACAATTGCAACTTTTGCCTCGTTATATCTCAGAAACGGCTGTATAAAGAGAAAAAATGAATAATATCTTTTTGTAGATAATTTTTGATCTACAATTTTTGTTAAAGGTAATTATGCAATAAAACTTGCCATTTTTGAGAGATTTGCAAAAACTATTTTTTTACCCTATTTTACAAATTTACAATTTTTTCCGCCGGTTGTAATGATAAGGAGTTTTGCCATTTTATTTTTAGTTAGGTTTTAAACATTTTTATACATTTTTAACATGATAGAAATTTTATTAATTTCGAATGTCTTAACTGACCGGACTATTAGTCCTTGTCTACGATACCAAGCGAAAGCGGAGAGCGCAGAGTACCAAATCTCTGTTTCGGTGACGGGTAATGGCTACGATAGTTTGTGGTAATCGGCCTTTTGAAACCAGTTTACATGCATTAGAAACGATTCGCTAATAATATTTTTTCGGTTAAAGCGCCAAGCGGCAGGGACTTTTGCTCACGTATATGCAGTCGCCTGATTTAAAAATACATTATTTTATGTTAACATAAAGTTTAAAAGCAGCGTTTTTACACTCTTCGCTAGCCGCTTAACGCTTGGTATCGATGCCGTAGCCTAACAGTGTTATAGATTAATGGGTAATGGTTTTAATTTTCTAATTTTTGGTAGACATCATGAGAATCAAAAGCTTTAATGACAATTTTTAAATTGTAATTTAAATTTTATTAAGTGTCTAAATAGACTGAACATGAGGACAAATAGTCCAAAAAGTAAATAATACCACAAATTTTCAGTTTTAATAAAACTTTTTGCTTAAAAATAACCAACACATTAATTTTGTTCGCAAAGAGAAAAAAATTCAACATATTTAAAATCAAAAATATCATATTTTTTGTTTTCTATTCTAAAATTTAAAGTGCTTGTCAGGAGCTTTAACATGATGTGCCATAAGACCCACCCTTTCATTTAATTTTTGTTTTCAAAATGGCGCCCAACTCTTGCCTAAAATTTGGTTAATGTTGTCCTACTAAAGTCCTCAAATTTTTTTTTTTTTGAAAAAAGGGGGTCAAGGGGTACCTCATCCTAAAGGGATTAAAAGTCTTTCTTTAATGATCATTAGTTTTTCGTATTTGGCTCAGTAGTTTTCGAAAAAACTTACCCTAAATAACGGGGTTTCTACCTGGTTGTTCACTTCTATAACTTTTTTATTTTTGAAAATAGCAAAATAAAATTTAATATTTGAAAATATCATATAAATATGCATTGTTTTAAGGATTAATTTATTTTTATAAATTTTAGTTAGGCCGAAAACTACATAAACTTTTATTTTAATGAGACACTCAATATATTTTTAAAATTTTGAATAAGAAATGACATTCTAAGTACAAATGCACTGCATTTGCTACTTTTGATATCTAGGTAGCCTCTTAATATTTTTTAAGTTTTAATATAGAGTGTCATGAATGAAAATGCAGTGTCATTGTACTTGAAATGCCATTTTCTTTCAAAATGAGTAAAAATGTACCGGATGTCCCATTTAAAATAAAAGTTAAGGTCGTTTCCTGCTAAATCGGAATTAATAGAAAACAAATGATTTAGTAAAACAATACATATTTATATAATATACCTACATACCAAATTTTATTTTAATATTTTAAACAATAAAAACGGTATGGGGGTAAGACACCAGCTGTGAAACCAGGTATACAGTAAATTTTCTTAAAAAGAACCAAGTCGACTTTAAACAAGTAAAGAGCATCAAAGAGAGAATTTCAAACCCTTTAAGATGAGATATTACTTGACCCCTTTCCCATTTGAACTTTTTGACGTTTGTGTTAGTGAGGGAAAGGAATAACCCTGAACACGTAAATTGGACATCAGGATATGACCTATTATTTTTTAGATTTTTTAATAAGTGCACAAATAACAGAATTTATACGAGGTGGCTGGTTTTAATTGGAATGCACTGTGTGTATCCTCTTATAAACCCTATGTGAGTATCATTCTTTTGTATTTACTTACGTTTGTGGCAGTACTTAAATAGGTAACACTTAAAAGGACACCATTCCAAGCTCCGATACCACATTTGGCAAGTGGAACAGGTCTTCTAAACAACTTTACCAATTTATATGCATCAGATCTTGCTTCAATCAGGATTATTTGCAAAAGCGCACAAAGGCGCCAATGGAAAAGCAGCCACAAAAACGTCACAAAACCATACTTAATAACTAAAATAATAAGCAAGTGCATTTAATTAGGAATTTTTTATAGATAACATCTTAAACTTGGGTTTAAGGAAATAAACAGAATGTTTTAAAACTTAACTTAAGAAAATAAAAATAGGCAATGCTGGTATGAAACTTAAGAAGATCTTGAAACACTTCTTCTTAAGAAAATGACAGGCTTGCAAGTAATTTCCTGGGCACCCGGTATAAAGGATGTGTCTTAACAAATACGAAATATTTGAAAAGGTGATTCCTTGTTTAAAATAAAGGGTAGTTTGCTTTATAAACATAAGATCAAAAGTCGACCATTAGGGCGATACGCTGTACAAATATGGCATAAAAATACCGTTTTAATTTTTTATCTTAAAAACAAAAAACGCTTGAATATTGAAATTGTACGAAAATATTGCTATTATAAAAATACACTTTTAAATATTTTGGATCTTTTTTGAAATAATGGAAGGGGTGAAAATAAACTACCCCTATCGTTCTTGCTAACTAAATTTAAAGACACACTTACGCAATGACCTCAAAAAATGTAAATTTGGATAGACTGGTTTATTTAGAAACTGTTTTAATTTTTGTATTATTTTCATTAAAGTTACCAATTTCAAATAAAAAATTAAAAGTAAATTATAACGTGCCGGGACAGAAAAAATATTTTATAAAAAATTCTATTTTTCTGCTGTCACCCATTAAAACATTTAAAATATGTTTTTATTTGACATTACTTGGCAGTTTAAATACAATGCTCATTTTATAACAACAAAAAAAAATTTTTGAGAATTTTTTTCGCAATATCTTCCTAACGGTTGGATTTTGAGCCCATGTTTATTTTGAACAAGGAATCTCCTAATAATTTTTTGCATTTGTTTAGAAACACCCTGTATGTGTACATTTTCTAAGATTTTTCATATGTTTTAGTTAGCTAAAAATTGGTCTATAATACAAGTGGCCGTTAAATAAGGGTGGCCGTTAACACCATTTTTGGTGTAGAAATATTTTTCCTTATTGCAATATGTCGCATCGTAATGTTGCATTAAGCTTTTTCCTTAAATTTACTACAAGTTTTATCCAATGATAGTATGGGAGTCCACGATGCTAAATGGGGATTTACTCGAGCGTCATAAAGACCTATTGGGTTGTAAAGCTTTAATGACAAGAAGAAAAAAATTTATATAGGTAATGTATAACTTTTTATCGGTGGGGAAAGCGGCTATAGATTTTTAAATATGTCAAAAAATACTGTTATTATTTTGGCTTGTAAAAAAATCGTTCGGATTATATAGTTTTCCTTATCCTTAAATTATTTTTCTTCACAAAAAAAAAAAAATAGCCACGCTTCAGAATGTCATGAGGTAATTTTTTACCAACTTTGTAGCCCTTTCGCTTTCTTTACGCCACTTTCAAATTGTCAGATTAGTGGAATATACACTATTTAGCATATAATTAACTCACCCTATCACGAAATTTTCTGATGGATATATTTTTGTTTTTTACGATCGGCCTTGTACACGGCGCTAATATTTGAGTGTAAAAGGTATCCTCCGGTATAGTAATCTGCCACGCTATAGTAAATTCAGAAATCGCCCCCTTGGGCTCCCTTCCATGAAATCTGTCAATTTTGAAAGAAAAATTTATTGTAACTAGAAAGAAGCTAAGATTTTAGAACGTCAGTACCACTAACTCAGGTATTTTATGCAAAGAGAACATAATTTCTAAGCTCTTTAAAATATCTATTTAATTGTGATGCTATATAAGGCAAGGCGCGCACTGTAATGGTAGGCAAGTGACGTGGGGTTAAGGTGGTAAGTCAATGTCAAAAGCAATCTTTAAAACCTACATACATAAATACAGAAGCGCACATTACCAAACAAAATGTTTAATTTTTAAGGGCTTTAAAAACTTTATCCGCCACTAAATCACCACTTGCTTACCAGTTCAGTGCGTGCCTCGCCAAAGGGGTTTTTATTTAAAAAATGCCTTTGTACTATCAAATTCCTGAGGATGACCATATTTCCGAAACTATTAAAAATTGGTAAAAACACATGAAAAACTTTTTAAAAGCTCTTTGAAGGGTGATATAATATACAGGGTGTTTCATTTAAAAAAGTATATTTTTTGAACCCGATGTTTAATTGTTTTTTATCAGCAGTACGTTAATCAGCGGAAAAAAACGGCAACTTTACTAATTTTCCTGACTACGTTTCTCCAATAATAAAGAATTTATGCCGACTTAAAAATGATCACCCTGTATAACTTAACAATGGTGCGGGTTGACCCAGAAAAGTCGGTAGCCAGCCGCTACTGATACTTACACAGGGTGTTCGTAATTGGTAGGGAATTTATTGGGATACTGGAAACTATAAGAGATAGAAAAATGGTTGAATGGGGAAAGTTGGGTGTCACTTAACCGTTAATATAATGCCCTTTAATAACGGTTGTATCCTGTTTGTGTTTTGAGTTATTAAAAAAAAACTGAAAATGTGCAGTTTTTGAAAAAGTGCCGTAACTTTTTTATTTTAAATAATTTTTGAAATCCGTAAAACCATTACTGGGGCAACTATTTGAAAGCAATGCATTTATGTATTCAGATTTAAATTTTAACGTTTTGGTTTTGATCAAATTTTGTTTTTCTTATAGTATATATATTTTTTTTTCACATTTTTAAAGGCAATTTTATTACAAAGTAAAAGCAAAAGCAAATATTATGTGTTATATATTGTTGCAATCGCAAAAAAATTGCAATATTTAAAATACTCAGGTACAGGGTGTCCCATTTAAAAATGCAAGTCTTGTTAAGATCTCAAAAATTTAAACATTTATACTTATTTAAGTACGCCACTTGATTTAACGTAAAAAGTTAAAAACCTTTGTATTTAAAGTTTCTTTCTATCTCCATAAGTGTTCGATTAATGAGACATAATAAAAATTGACGAATTTTGAAAAACACTCTGTACTTTCAAAACAAATCATGTAAGCGTGGATCTGATTGTAGCATTAATTTAAACACAAAAAAAAAGATGGGACTTGTATCTTAGTTTTTGTATCTCTTACCGTTTAGTCCATACCCTATATTTTCAACCAAAAAAACACCCTTTACATACAGGGTGGCCCAATTGTCCGAGAAAGTCCAATATTTCTGTTGTTTAACGAGATATGATAAAAAGTTGTTTATAAAAGTTATAAGGTTTTTAAACGTGCATGTTCCAAAAATATTTTGATTCATACAGAGTGACCCAAAAAAAGTTATGACTAACAAGTTAGTTTTTTTAATTGTTACCCCTATTTTCTTTACAGAATCGGATTCGGCATAAAATTTTGTATATGCTATATTATTTTATTTTGACACTCGTGACGACGTTGCCACGCTATTTATTGTTTACTGACCATGTTACCCGAAAATTGGGTAAAAACGGAAAATAATTAGTTATTAATAATACTAATTTAGGTGTTTTAACACACTAAGGACCACAAAATAAATTTCTGCAAGAAAATTCACCAGATCTTATACAGGGGTATTTCTTATAGCATGGCCAACATCTCAATATTTAAAAAGCTAAACCTCATTTTTTTTAATGGAACACCCTGTATATTAGCCCATTTTTAGATTTTAGGAATGAAAATAGGGTAAGTTTCTTAAACAATTCCTATTCCAAAAATGTAAGGTTTTTAGATATTTACGGTTTTTAAAAATTCATGATAAGTTTTTTTTCATGAAGAAGAACTTTGGTATTTTAAATGGAACACCCAGTATATTTGTTAATATTCTTAAAATTTTATTTTTCCCCATGGCAATGGTTATTTCCAAAAAAAAAAACGCATTTATCGCCTTGCAAAAATTGTCCTATACTTTTGGTGCTGCTTGTTTTGTAACGTTAAATGTAGCAATATTTAATTTTTAATTTTTATGCAGTGAATTTTTTAGGGGTCAATAAATGTTATATTTCTAAAAAGAACCATAGCCTATATTACATTTTTTAAAGAAAAAGATTATATTTTAGGATTATTGACAAATTTACTGGGTGTTCCTTTTAAAATACCTATCTAAGTATCTAAAATACCTTATATTTTTCGGTGTGGGAATTGATCGAAGAAACTTACCATATTTTAATTCCTAAAATCTAAAAATGGCCTAATATACAGTGTGTTCCATTAAAAAAAAATAGATTTAGATTTTCAAAATTGAGATATTAGCCACCTATTAAAAATACCCTGTATAAGATCTAGTGATTTTTTTTATAGGAATTTATTTTGTGGTCCTTAGTGTGTTAAAACACTTTAATAAATATTACTAATAACTAATTTATTTCCGTTTTTACCCAATTTTCGAATAACATGTTTTACGAAAGTTTCGGTAAATTATAATTTGCGTGGCAACATCGCCACGAGTGTCAAAAAAAAATAACGCACTATATGCAAAATTTTATGTGAATTCGATTCTGTAAAAAAATAGAGGTGACAATTTAAAAAACAAACTTCTTAAAAATAACTTTTTCTGGGACACTCTGTATACATCAAAATATTATATTGTTGAGACATGCACGTTTAAAAACCCTACATCTTTTATTCAAAAATTTTTGCCATATCTCGTTAAACAACAGAAATATTGGACTTTCTCAGACAATTGGGCGACCCTGTATGTCTTGATTTGCTACGTTTCTGAGATACCGGACAACATCGTTTTATAGAACAAAAAAAGTGGTAAAAATATTTTGTCATTTATTTAATAATATTTCTTTAAATAGACTGAGAAAAAAATATAAATCGTTTCGTAAAATTTCAATTTTTTTCGAAGGGCTGTAATTTTTTAATTTTTAAAACGGAATATTCTTAGGCATAAAAATGCGTAATTTTTTCCTAATTTAACCAACCTTGTATATCTTACCGTCTAATAAATACACCATTTTGTTTTTATAACAATTATTTGCAATTTAGACAAAATCGCAATTTATTACCAGCAATTTGACTTTACTTTAATGCAATAAATTTCAAATATGCGTGGACTTATAAATAAATTATTTTAGGATATAAATTCCAAGCAATTTAGGCTTTTTAAAAGCGCTTTTGAGTAGCTATAAAGCCAATTTTAAATTTCATTGACAAATTTAATAAGCTGGAAAAGCTATTTCTAAGCTTACTTAAAGGCAACTATAAAATTCGGAGGGCTTACCCTTAAGAATGTTTTTACAGCCTTTTTAAAATTGGTTTTTAAGTCTTGGTGGTTTTTTTTAAAGTGTTTTAGTTGCTGTATAGACAGCATTAAAGCTAACTTTTAAAACCATATACTTATTTTGACAACTAACTGGCTACAAAAAGATTTAAATTTTTTTAAGTCAAAATAGGTATAAAAAGATAATTTTTTATCTCAGAAGTTTAATCAAACAAGGTTTGTTATAATTATTAACTTGCATTTTTATTTATTATATTATTACTCTTTATGCAATCCATGCAATTTACAGGGTGTTTCTAAACAAATGCGGAAAATGTTAGGAGGTAATTCCTTGTAAAAATAAAAGGGTAGTTGGCTTTATAAACATGAGGTCAAAAGTCAACCAATAGGGAGTTATCGTTAAAAACAAAAAAAATCTCTGTTTTTTTGCTTAAAAACGATAATTTTAATTAAATCACCAAGTAATGTCAAACAAAGACTTATATAACCAATGCCTTAATAGGTGACGGCAGACAAATCTATTTTTTTATAAAATAAATTTTCCCATCCCGGCACGT
Source organism: Listronotus bonariensis (assembly GCA_014170235.1). Lineage (NCBI taxonomy): Eukaryota > Metazoa > Arthropoda > Insecta > Coleoptera > Curculionidae > Listronotus > Listronotus bonariensis. The sequence continues at coordinate 45,503 of JACEGR010006994.1, forward strand.
TACGATTTACATTTAATTTTTTTATTTCAAATTTGTAAGTTTAACGAAATAAATACAAAAGTAAAAATGTTTCTAAATGATGCAATCTATCCTAATGTATATTTTTAAGATCATTACATAAGTGTTTCTTTAAATATATCATATAAATAATCATAGGGGTAGTCTATTTCCACTACTTCCATTAACTCTAAAAAATTGCAAATATATTTGAAAAGTGTACTTTTATTATAATATTATTTTCGTAGAATCTCATTATTCTGGCGCTTTTCGTTTTTGAGATAAAAAAACGTTATTTTTTTGCCATTTTTGTACCGCGATATCTTCCTAATGATTGACGATTGACCTTATGTTTATAAAGCAATTTACCCTTCATTTTGAACAAGAAATCACCTCCTAAAATTTTTTGCATTTGTTTAAAAACACCCTGTATAAAACATAAAAAATGTATGTTTTCCCGGACCAAAAATTATTAAACCAAATTAGATTTATTTTAAACCCCTTTTAAATAGGCCTAAAAATACAAGCGCTTTCAAAAACAAAGAAAAATTGTATTTTTAAATGAGTCGATGGAAATATATTTATTATTATTATTATATGTTTTTTATTGGTTTCCCAAATGGCCTTCGACCGAAGTCCTTCAGCCACAGTAAATTTACAATTTATTTTGGTAACAATATATGTATAGCAATTTATAGATTAAAAATAATAAGAAAATACTTAACAGAAAAAAATATACATGTAATATTGCGGTTGACATAAATATGTGGAAAAAAGTTTATATACACATATAAATAGTTTTTTTTTTTTTTTTTTAAATGAATGTTTAGTTATAGTCCATTAAAACTTCAAGTATGGTTCTTTCTGGAAATCTAAATCTGGAGTTTCTGTTATCTCTGGTTAAACATAGCTGTTCAATTATCTCCATATTTTTTGGTTTTGCTGCAAACTTTTTGTCAGGTCTATTAACCTTTGTCTCGATAGGCTGGATTTCTGTTTTTGATATAGGAGCTGCTTAGATGTTAATTTTTAATTAGTTTTTTTGAATAAAATACTAAATTTTTCTTTAAAAAGTACTAATGTGCTAAAAATCATGTTTCGTTTAAAAACTGTAAATTATGCCAATTTTAATATATTTATTTTTATTTGCAATAAGGCTGTCATGCCGCATTCATAGTAACCACGTCGGCTATAAAATAAAGCTTTTGTAATATTTTAAATAATAAGCTAGATGGCTTACATCTAATTCCAGAAGTTTTTGGAAAGTTACAATAAATTTATTTTACGGGTTACTTGGTTGGGGTTGCTAGCGTAGGAATACTATAGGCCAATTCCTCGGAACATAATTATAATGTTTCATTGGAATTTTCAAGTTCTTTTTGGCTTTTATCAGTATTCCAAAGAATTACGTTCGAAATCACCTTGTATATTATGTAGTATGTGTAAATATTTTTAAATCTTTTTGTTATTTATATGTGACAGATATACAGATATAAAGATACAAAAAATTTATTTTACGGGTTACTTTATTGGGGTTGCTAGCGTAGGAATACTATAGGCCAATTCCTCGGAACATAATTATAATGTTTTATTAGAATTTTCACGTTCTTTTTTTTGGCTTTTAGCAGTATTCCAAAGGATTACGTTCGAAATCACCTTGTATATTATGTAGTATGTGTAAATATTTTTTAATCTTTTGTTATTTATATGTGATAGATATACAGGGTGTTTTTTAATTGCGGTAAGAAAATTTAAGGGCATATTCGCGAGCCATTTTTTTTTAAAAGTAGTTTATATAAACATGAGTCCTCAAATTTTTTATTTTTGAGATACAAGGTGTAAAACTTTTCAAAAAACTTTAAAAATGTAAAACACTTTTTTAGTAAATTTTGTTAGACCAGATATAAACGTTATTAAATTAAGTATATGTTGATATTATTACATAGTTCCTAGTAAAAAGTTATAACACTTAATTTTTAAAAGGAAAAATGTTTAATGTTTCTTGTATGGTCCAGGATTATGCAGTTTAGCGGAAAAATAAGAAAACTACGTAAAAATATGAAGACACAAAAAAGTTGTATTTTTAGGTGTTTTATCCGGAAAAAATACAAGTAGCAAAAAGTCAGTGGCGTACATTTTTTTGTCAATAATATTAGCTAAGATGTGTCCCACACTGCCACTGGTCTCACTAATTAAAATTGGTTTAGGGCTAGATTAACTTTCTATTTTAACAAATACCACAGCCAAATCTTAATAAAATTGGATAAGGCATATTTAAGTTATTATCAAAAACCCGATTTAACATCCTGTATCTTGAAAACAAAGCATTTGCGGACATATGTTTATATGATGTTTTTATAAAAAAATTCAGAAATCGGTCATTAAATTTTCTTACCTCAATTAGGAAACATCCTGTATAATAAGTTGTGTTAAGATCTCGGCCACTCGATACTCAAACTTACTCATTTCTGTAAATTCAGTGGTCAATAAATATCGGTTGGTGGGAAGTAGAAAATATTCTTGTTCCCATTGTGGAATACGTTTTTGATCTTCTTCTATCTGTGCAAATGTTTTAGAAAAGTACGCCTTTATTTGATTTATTCTACATTTTAGTTCACTAAAAGAAAAAACAGAAACCTTTTAAAAGTAAAAGTATACTAAAATTTATTTTAAAATAAGCTTTATTGTCTTAAGAAAAAGGTATTTCGCAATAATGAGTTCGCAAAGTGACACTTTTTCGCACGGAAAAGCAGTTAGATAATAAACTTTAAGTGCGTACAAAACACTTCAGGCAAGTGTGTTTCAGAAAACTGGAAACATATATTTATTTTTATTTTAATATTTCTTAACGTCAAATAGTCTGTGTCAGTTTTAACGTTAATTTTTTGTTGCTCTATAACAACCAATTACATTTTCTAACGTGAGACTGCGTTGGCAAAGTAACTACTTTGCGCGCACTAGTAAAAAAACATTTTAATTAGGAAAAAATATTTATAAATAAATCACAGAAATTCACATACTGTTTAAATATTGTTAGTAAAATATACGTGACCCCTTACCAATTAAAAATATATACAGGGTGGGCGTTAATTAATGGTACACAGAAAGACCACTGATTCCATATGCCAAAATATAAGAATTAAACCACAAATACCTATATGCAAAAGTTGATAATAAGGAAGATACAGGGTGTCAAAGTTAACTGATTTCGATAACTTTTGATATGTTTTGAATATTTTAATAAAACTTGGTATCTAGAAGTTTTCTAACATAGGCTATTTAGATTTGATAATATTTTTTATGTGTAACCCAGACGGGACTGACTACACTATTTAATATATTTTTAAACGTCCCAACTTTTTGTGCTACACTGTATGCACCATTATAAAACGGCAAACTCCTACCTAAATGGTTTCTACACAAAAAGGCATACTTTGTAAGAATGGCTTTGAGCAACCGTTTTCAAGATATTTAAATTTAAGTGGTTTAGTGCAACCAAAAATGCCTTCAAAAACAGCGTATTAGTCATAACTACAACGACCTCATGATAAACTAATGATTTAAAGTATTTTTTTATACACTTTTTGGTTGCACTAAACGATTTAAATACAAATATCTTGAAAACGGTTGCTTGGAGCCAAAGTATACCTTTTTTGTTAAGACAGCATAGGGAGTCTACTGGTTTACTTAGGTGGTACATACAAAGAAGCACAAAAAGTTGGGACGTTCAAGAGAAACTTGAATAGTGTAGCTAGCCCCCCTTAGTTTACACATAAAAATATATATCATATCTGAATAGCTCATGACAAAAATCTCCTAGATACAAAGTTTTACTGAAATATTTAAAACATGCAAAAAATTATCGAAAAAAATTAAACATAGTTTTTTCACTTTGACACCCTGTATCTTCCTTATTATTAACTTTTGGATATAGGTGTGTTTGGTTAAATATTAATATTTTGACATAAGGAATCTGTGGTTTTTCTGTGTACCATGATTTAGCGAACACCCTGTATATACTTTTTTACCTAAATCTTAGCTAATCTTAATATTTTGTCCCATTCAAAAAAAAATGGAGAAAGTAGAAGGGCCCTAACAGTTAAAAAGAAAAAGTCGCAGGCGTCATACAAATAAAGACGGCAATCAATTCTATTTCTTTCTAATCCCGCCGTTTAAATAGTGTGCGAGCAACAAAAAGGGGAATAATTTGAAAGTGAGACAGAACTGATGTCCGCGTGGCTGGAAATTTGGCCCATTACCTAGGGACCACACTGTATTAACGTGAATCCGGAAACGCTCCTACTTTATGATATTAGGAGCATTTGTCTCCATGTTTTGCACTTTAACAATACTTACCTCCATACGATATTTAAAACATTGCCAGCTAAGTCTTTAAGAGTCATTAAGAAGGCAAGTTGTAGACAGAGAGCAACTATGCAGCTGAGAGGTTGACACACATCTTTCTTTAAAAACGTAATCTCATGAGGCACACTGTACAGTTTGCCCTAAAATTACATCCGAAAATCAATCATCAATAAAGTTTGACAAAGTTTTTTCATTGTAAAATGCTCTTTATAATATTAAAAATTATTTGTTAGAAAGAAGGAGAATTACGGGAAGCCCGCCCAGCGGGTAACGTCGAACACCGTCCAAATTTCTAAATGCAACCTTTAATCGGTCCGATATCTATCACTAACTGCTAACTGCAATACTAACTTAGCTGATGTGCGGTTAGGCAAAATTACAGGACCACATGGAAAACAGCCCAAGCAGCAAGCTGACGTCATATTGACGTCCCTATTTAGTTATTTTTGGTCGTTTTTGATCAGCAAAGACCTCATAAATGACGAAGTTAAAATGACCTTTCTAAGTCACAAACAAAAGATGTCCCGGTAATAACGTTATATTGACTTCTTTAGGATGACGTCTATACTTTTTTAAAGCTAAAATGATACAAAATTTATGGATATTATGGAGTAAACATACCAGATAGTTGGATAGGCTTTCCATAAAGACGATATTGGATGGATGTGTAAGTAAGTAAAGTGACGTTAAAATGACGTCATAATTTTGGTTTCGATGACGTCTTACGACCAAAAATGACCTAAAATGACTAAAAACGACGTCATAATGACGTCAGCTTCCTGCTTGGGAGGATGCCTCCTTTTTCCTTTAATTTTTTAAAAGGATCAATAAGAAAAAAATTTGGCATATGCATAAATACTATATTTTAAAGTAAAATTGACAGATGAAAATTTTAAAATGGTGGCTGAACGTCATCTTCGGAAAAAATACCTAAGTACTTTATAACAACCTTTACCTAATACAAAATTGTGGTACTTTAAAAAACCTAAATGCCTGATTTGCTTGACTCTATTTCCGAAACTATAAACTAAAGTTATATGTACATATTGTGGTATTTTCTTTAAGATTTTCTTAAAAATCCTTTTAATGGTCATACTGGTGATAATATACAGGGTAGGACAAAAAGTATAAAGTATAAACGTTGATATACCCAAAAATGATGTATATCTTAAAATAAACAATATAGATTTAAGCAATAAACGGTTTTTTTATTGGAGACATATATAGTACCGAAACTTAACAATAATTAAATTTGCTTAAGTAAACGGGGCTTCCTGAACCTCCCCCACAAGGTGGGCAAAATTGGGCGTTTTTATGCGCTAACTGAGTTATCCTGGAGGTATTAAAAACCTGTGTATGTGTTATGGACTTAATTTTAAGGAAACTAAAAATGGCATAGTTAAAATTTTAATAAAATTATTGATCTAACATCTAAGAGATACGAAGAAAAATTAAAAAAATTGTCGTTTTTGGTTTTACCCTGTATACCCTTTATTATATAAGGGATATTGAAACACCCAAGATTGCAATTGTTTTTTGTTTGTAGAAATTATCACGTAATGCCTACAAAAGTATGTAGATATATTGTTGCGTTAAAAATGCAGGGTGTTGTTATTGTAAAAACAGGGTAATGGCTTACAAAGGGCTACATTATTTTTAGTCCATATTATAATCCTAAATAATCATAAAGCTAAAAGAGATAATAGTACTATAATATATTAATTTGTTATTATAATGACTAGGGCCATTAATTCGTAAAAATATATGCAGACAAGAAAAACATTAAATTATCACTGTAAATTTGTGACGCATCCTTATATGAAAAATTAGGTACTTTCTGTACTATGTGATAAGTGATAAGTTTTACAAAAATTGTCCCTATATATATCTTTTATAATAAAGGATACACATGGTAAAATTAAAAACACGACAATAAATACAAAATACACAAATACTATAGAATAGATAAATATCTTTATTAAAATTTTATGACACTTTTTGTTTCTCTAAAATCAAGCTCATAACACCTTTATCGGATTTTTAATCTCTTCAGTAAAAATTGGAATAGCCCATAACGCCCAATTTTGCCCACCTTGTACATTTAAACTTCTCTAAGATTTGTTTGCAAGCGACCAACTCCCAGAACCACTACTTGATGTTACTTTATAACAATAATTACCTTAATAAACGCCAAGTAAAACAGCGGAACGTAATTATTTGTAAAACTCAGTAAATATCTTTTGTACAAGACAGAGTTATCAAAGTCATGGTTAGTCCGGGGATTTTCAAAATTTGTTAGTTTTACTGAAAATGGGCCATACAGCTAAAAATAAATTACAAATTTAATCAAACAAAAATTGTAAAATAATCTGTTTCTGCGCTGTTGTTTAAAAAATTACAATTTGCTTTTAAAACTTTTGTTTTAATTTATTTTTCACTGTGGACTCCTCTAAACTCTATCTCTTCTATAGATGACTTTTGGCATGAATCTACAGTTTTAGTAAACACCACTATGTACTTAAGTAATCATCACTACTAACTATAGAACTTCCCGAATTTATTAAAATGGTTTTCTCTGATATTAGCTGTTTCTGTCCTTAAGCCGCGTCCAGACTTGAAACAATTCGCTGTGCGGCTCCACGCCATTAGATATTTTTAGGTTTCCCTAAATTATTTTCTTCAAAATTAAAAAATTGCTACGTTCGAAAATGTTAATCTGACGCTTTGTTTTTGTAGCTCTCTGTTTCCCTTACATCAGTCTCAAATTGTCAGATTAGTGGAATATACACTGTTTAGCATGTAATTAACTCACCCTATCTTAATCTGACGCGCTCGAAAATTTCTGATGGATATATTTTTGTTTTTTTGATCGGCTGTAGTAAATCCCGAAATCCCCTCTTGGGCTCCCCTACCATAAGATAATAGTAAAATGGTTACTTAATTTAATAACCATACTTTAACAGTCTCACAGTTACAGTCACTCAGTCGTTCGTTCCTTCCAGAATTACATAAGTTTGTTTTCTTTTGATTTAAGAGTGACATTTTTTTTTTTATTGGCGGACTTGTTTTTTTATCCCGAAGGCTAAAAGCCCAAATACTACGTACCGTGGGTGTCTTAAGCGAGGTAAGAGGGAGTTTGTTGACACGGGACTTAAATACTTGAAGATTTGGGGGAAGGAAAGACCTCCGCGGGCAGCAGGTTCCACAATCTAGAAACTCTAGGGATACACTGAGAGAAATTTCTAGCAACCATAATTAAAGTTTTAATAATCATAACTAAATTATCTCAGTTAAATAGGGGACTTCATCATTTTTGTACAAAAAGGCATACCTTTATGTAATCGATATCTTGGACCATTCTGAGGTAAAATTCGTCCATTTTTAAACCAGACATACCCCCTTTGTATATACCAAAATTCTCACTTTTGAGGAAAATATTAAAATGTGGTTTAAAAAAATTCTTAAAAATGGTGCTTAAAGGCCTTTTGGAACTTCTATAACACAAACAAAGACTGTTTTTTAAAAAATTTTACCATAACTTAATAATTTTCAAAATTGATTTTTTATTACATAACAAAATGGGGTTCAGTCTGGGATTTGAAATGCGTTTATATGAAAACGGTCCAAGGTATCAATTTAATATAGTATACTCCTTTTTGTACAAAAATGATAGAGAAACTTATACGGTCAAAACCAAAATGTAACTTTACCTCTGTAAGAAATACATTAAATAAACGAAAAAATTCGTCTCACCCTCGTATAATATCGTGACTTACGGCGCATCATTTGCCTATGGAAAAAGCACTGGTACGAGCTAACTTAATGCCTCAACATCATTATTGTGGCAACCGTTCAAAAGTTATTAATGAAATATAATATTATTTTTTATATTCTAACTTTAAACCCTCAATAACTCCCTACGAGCGCGATAGAACTTTTTTTATATGAAGTACTAACATTATTTTGGCTCACTCTACCACCCCTATCATTTTTGACCTCACCTTTCCGGACACCCTGTATATTCCAGCAAGCTACATTTTTTGCTACTTTAATTAAAGCTTAGGTATACTCCTAAGTCCCAAAAAATTATAACCATACAAAAGCTCTTAGTTAAGTCCATTAACATTACAATATTGATCATAATGTTGATATAGTAATACTGATAATAAGATTGAATATCAGTCACAACTAAGTCCATTGAGCAGTAAAAAGTAAATAACTTAATTACCATAATGTCATGGACTAACAGCGGTAACTAGACGACTTTAATAACTACACTACCAATGCCAAATAATGGTCGCTAACATATCAGATATTTTTCGGTTATTAAGCCGACTTAGTTATAGTAACCAATCTTGAAGTAGAAAGTCAACTTTAATTATGGCATTAACTGATCTT
>JACEGR010006995.1:0-54258 GCA_014170235.1 Listronotus bonariensis
TAGTATAACTGGATTTCGGTTACGTGTTATTATATTTTAAAGTAGAAGAAAAAAGGAAATCTGAGTAAAAAATAAGCGCAAAAGATTTTCTTTTTTTTTATAATGGTTTAATATCCTTACCTATGAGAAAATACCGGTGTAGCGCCAACTATTGAGGTAAGATATTTTTCTTGTTCGGACGATGAAGTTGTCTCGGTATTAGCGTTGGGCGTAGGATGACTTTTTAACATACCCATCACACTCTTCCCTGTAACAATACAAAAAGGTTTATCATTTTTTAAAGAAAAAAAAGTTTATGAAATTTATTAAAAAAAGGTGTATACTAGAATCAAATTAATGATTCCGAATATTGCTTTCTTTATAATGTTTTTTTCATAATTTTTCTTTACGTAAATGTTATAAGTCCAGTTAATTACGTTAATGTTACGGGCAATTTGATAAGTCCGGGCATTATTAATTATGGCCGGTCTGTATTCATAATTCCCAACTCGATTGGGCAATGTGATTAAAACAGCATGATTAATCACTTTTCCCTGCCATTATGAATAATGTCCACCCTATATTGGGCAAAGTAATAAAATAGGTAAACTGTAGTGTTTTTTATACTAACCAGAGAACTATGACAGCCCATGTTACCATATTGGCAATTTTAGTGACATGGCCCCGCAAGTAGGGAATTATTCATACTGCCCAGTTCAAGTGATAAATTCAAGCAATCTTAAACACTGACAAACTACCTGGACCACTGGCCGTCGGGCGTTATTGATAATGGCCGGTCAGTAATAAATATTTTGCCCATCGCTCTTGGGCATTATTAATAATGACCGACCATTATTAATAATGTCCAGTTAATCACGTTGCCCGTTACATAAACATTATTAAACGCAAGTAGTGTGTTTTTATTGATTTTAGGTGTTTTAGTTTTGTATATTTAGTTCAATAGTTTTAAAGTGTTTAATTTTTATACCATGATGTCCTGCTCCTCTTAGCAGTAACATGGCCCTGCAAGTAGGGAATTATTCATACTGCCCAGTTCAAGTGATACATTCAAGCAATCTTAAACACTGACTTAGTACATGGACCACGGGCCCTCGGGCGTTATTGATAATGGCCGGTCAAAATGATAAATTAATTATTTTGACCATCGCTCTTAGGTATTATTAATAATGGCTAGTCCTTATTAATAATGCCCAGTTAATCACGTTGCCCGTAACATAAACATTATTAAACGCAAGTAGTGTGTTTTTATTGATTTTAGGTTTTTTAGTTTTGTATGTTTGGTTCAATAGTTTTAAAGTATTTAATTTTCATACCATGATGTCCTGCTCCTCTTAACAGTAACGCTTTAGTCCTAGGATGCCGCCATGTTATCGTCGGTATTCGTCCTTGTCTCGAACACCGGCAAAACCTTCTTATACTCTCATCAGTTACAGTAGATGGAACCACCAAAAGTGCTGGATAGCTGATGAAAAAAATACAATACTACTTATAAAACTACTAATTTAGTTTATAATTTAATGAGAAGAGTTATCAGGTGTGTCCGTGCCCTCTTAAGTTACATTACCATGTTGAGCTTGTTAAAGGTTTTAATTATTTTATACTAACTCTAAATCTGTAAGAAAATTTTTATAAATTTAGTATGTATACATATACATACACCCATGCTATTGTGTTTTTGTTTCTTATCATTGTTTTAGTTTACTCTTCCGAGAAAACTGTTCAGCAATGTCAAAACATAGAGTTAATTAGGAAGAAGGAGTTTTTTTCATACATACATCCGACAGTTCTTCCCATTAATTTATATTGTATTGTCGAAAATAAATACAATTTTTAATTTTTAAGTTACCCTAGAACCATTACTGAATGAAATTTGCCTAAACTGTATGTATTCTCCCCAAAAATATTCTAATATGCATTTTATAAATTGGTAAATTATTAAAATACATATGAATCTGAGTATAGTTAAATCAACTTGGTTATATTAAATATTTCCCCATTCAGCCGATAGAAACTAACAAAAATTTTAAGTACTATTGATTTTTTTCCTAATTTGCTACCAAATGTGCTAACTGATTCTAATGTTTTTGATTTCTTCATTATTAGACATATAAAATAACACTGTGTGGTCCACCACAAATTTTACGTACCTTCTACACATGGAATAAATGGAATTAACAGAAGTTAATCTAAACTGATTTTCATGGGATCCTTTGATCTTCAGTGGTGATGTGTTATCACACACCCCTAACCTAAATAAGAACAATATTATAATCAACAATTAATAAACATACACATTAATAAATTATAATATGAATTAAATGAATAAATATTGCAAGTAAATATAACCTTCAAAAAAATCATTGCGGTTATTAAAAAGCAGATTCAATACTCTTAATGCCAGCCACACTCAGGAAAACCTAAACAGGTTATCTGTGCAGGTCTATCTACCGAATGAACAGAAGCGAGGTCTTCAGTTCTTTAAACAGTGTCACTAAAAATAATTGATTTTTGATTGTGCTCCTATCGCCTGCACACTTCTTTTCAACACACGCTCAGGTATACCTGTGCAGGTCTAGCGGATTGTGTGTGCGACCATAATGCTGAATCAAAGATAGATCTTAAGTATTGTAACAGTGCAGTTTGCGAATTAAATTACAACGGCTTTCCTAGCATATAATTATATTATTTGGTACCCCTAGCGCCGTCTAGTGCGCAAACTAAGCTAAAAGGTTCCTGTGGCCTAGGACCTCCTGTGGTCCTGACAAGCGTTTCATTAGAGTGACGGTGTGCTCTGTAAAGGTGTGCTCTGTAAAGGTAACCTGATTTTTTTTCTTTGAGCATATATCTACTGGAGGCTTCGCTAGCTGTTAGTGTTAACCTTTACAAATGAGATTTTTGTGACCGGTTAATATTTTTGTGGTAAATGAACCTTTCTCGAGTCCATGGTTTTGATGGAAGCAGCGGCATTTCACATGTCTTTTTAAATCTTTGGCCTGGTAGCCGTCGGATTTCGAGGACATTTCAGAGTCGACACGCCGAAATTCGCCGAAGTGGTTCGACAAAGGTCAAATTTTGGTCGGACATTTACAGACTTCAAATGACACTTTTTGACATACCAGAGCTACCATTAGAAGGCAATTTTGTGGTTTGATATAAATTTCGAATAATCTCTGTTAAAAATCATGAATTCTTGTCCATCTTTAGCCTGAAAGATAAACCCGGTTCTATTTTTTCTACCTATTCCCTTCGCTTCTTTCGTGAACACTTGGAAAGGAAGCCAGACATAAGTTGCCTGCTTGATGTGAGGCATGCCATAAACCTATCACACAAGCTCACCCCCTTTATGATCTACGACCAGCGAATGCCACTTGTCTGAATCTGGAGTTGTAGGCCCCAGCCTGTAATCAGTGTGAAAACCCTACTCCAACATCTAGTGGACGTTTTTAAAGAGGCTCTGTACAAGCCACATTCGAGCCCCCACTCAGTCTACGGAGGATTTCAGATAAGTTTGAAATTACACATGTTTAAAACCTTTTAAAGTACACCGTGTAATATTGATTCGTCTAAAACAACATATTGCATCTTGAACAAAAAAACAAAATAGTAAACTTACATTAACTTAGATGCTTAAATTTTTGATTTGAGTTGGTAATATTTTGTTAAAGCGATGTAATAATGTTTGAAAATGTTAAGCGCTAGAGTTTATATGTTTTTTTTACTGATTAACACCCATTTTTTTAAATCAAGATTAAGTGAGAATTCCACTTAAATAAAGAACACGCTTATTTTATACGTAGTCTTTTTTATTTTGTGTTGGAATCTGATTGTTTTGTTTTTGTTTACCTATAGGAACTACACTTCCGTAGTTTACCACCACTATTTATAACTTTAGGTGGCGCCCATATATAAGTATCCTTTTAGTGGTAAATTATAATAGGAGGGCTAACAAATTATCAACTTATTAATTTCTGGTACTGATACTGGGGTTAAAGGAATGTTTAGGTTATTCAATCCACGACCCACGTGCCCCGACTGACATTGAGCTAGTTAGAAGGTATTTTGCCTTAAAACAAAGGCTAATTAAACATCTTTAATTAGCCAATCTTAAAATGAACTTTTAGCCCAATTAAGTTACATTATAGCATCGTCATACCTTTGCCAATCTCGAACATAACTTCTTTCCACCATCCTTTCCAAAGTCTTGGCATCTGTGGGTGTATGGGAGGTGGGCATAGGGTTATTCTCAAAATCATCGATTGAAATATCATCATCGTTGGCAAAATCTTCAATGGGGAGGCTCATTCTACCCGGGGATGTCATGTATTTGTTGGTATTGTTAATTGTTACCTTAGAATATAAAAATATAACTAAATATTTGTTTTAACAATAAAATTATCTGAGAAAATAATCTGAAGTGATAGATATAGGGGTTTAGGCCTTATACAAATACAAACCCTCATTGGGCCACTCTGAATTTAGATCCGTTCTCTCAAAGAAGTGTCAAAATTAGTATTTTTTTAGTCAATAAACAGGACAGTAGAAGTGACAGTAGAAATGGTCAGTCAAAAATTTCGTTTTTTTTTAGACTTTAAGGAAGAAAGAAAGAATTTCTTCAATAAAAGTAAGGAAAATTAAAACATAAGAGTGACGACTGGCAAATTCCTAGAAAGATAAACTGTGAAAGCAAATTCTGAAATTTGGAGGAAAAAAAAAGAAACCGATTTAAAGGATTACAATTTTGATTAGGAACCCAAGGAACGTAGCTGATGCTTTGAAAATATAAATAATCGAATGACAAAATTTCCGGCGACACTGCCTCGAGGGTGGGTTTTCGTAGATCGTGTAACCAATTCTTACTATGGACATGAAAAGGGCCAAGAGAAATAACGAAAGGATATAGAAAAATTATAATCGATTTTAGCTGAAACAAAGACGAAATGTTTATTGCAGAAATTATCAGATTAAGAGGTTTGCTAGTCATTTAAGTAAAAAATAAAAGTAAAAGTTATATGCAATCGAATTATTTGATTTTTTTGTCTACTTACGTTTGGTAAAACATACTTTTGTCTCTTGGAAGAGGATTTCTGTTTAAATCCGGCTTTTCTTGCCGTTTTTAGAAGAGTTTTCTTGGCGAAACCTTTGAGTGTGGCGTTCTTTTCCTTATTCTTGTGCAAAGGAGTCTCACTAACTGTAACTTGTCCTAAAAATTGAAATAAAAACATGCCCTTAAATTTGTTTGTATTACACAAGTTGTGCTATGTCTTTTTGATTAATTAAAATCTCATATGGCTTATGACAAAATCTTTTTTAATTAGTTTTTTAAGAAAAATAAATGGTTTTGTTTCCAAGATAAAACTTCTTATCAATTAATTGGTAAAATTACCTGCAAAAGCAAAATAATGCCAAAAGTTTGGTGGATGTCTAATTTTGTGAATAAGTTTTCTTAAGTTGTCAATATTTTCAGCTGTGACCTCTTCATCAAACGCCAATTTCATAAGTTGGAAAGTACAAGACCTAAAAAATGCAACCGGTAACATTGTTTTGCAAATATTAAAAGTATATAAAAAAATCTATACTCGGTTGTTTAGTGCAAGTATTATAGTCCATAATAAAAAGTGTGTCACATTAGTTTCATTGGCTTTTAGCTGTTAGCAATTGTCAATAAATAATTATAATAATAATAATATTTTATGTGTACCAAAATACGCCTTCCAATTTAATTTACTTCTTTTGCTTTTTTACTGACCTTAACTGAATTCCTTCTTGTAGCCATTGGTCTAGATGAGCCAAATACTGAACCGCGACCTTTTTTTCTTTGGTGAGAGATGTTACAGGGAATGATCGAACAATGATCTGTTCACATGCTGAAAATGTCATAAGTGCTTAAGCAAAAAAACCTTCTGACGCCAGTAATACATTTTGTCCTCTTTATACCTATTTAAATTTCTTGTACTTACGAAGAGAAGGTATGTAATTAAAATTAGACAAATGGAGCAAATAATTTAGTAAAAGAATTATTTTGCAATTTGTTCTTTACTTTAAAACATTTAAAGATTTATCGACACTTTTCCATTATAGTAAATAGTGCTTACCAAAAGAATCACATGGTGTTCCTTTAAATATAATTCTGTAGTTAGTAAGAAATATAGCGCCCTCTGATGGCAATAGCGGTGGTACACCCAACAATCCTGGAATTCCTTCCTCTCTGTAACGTAATAAACATAACACATAGTATAATAAAAAGACAAATAAACAATATTTGTATGTATTAAATAAAGATATAATTTCCCTGGTTATAAAAATTGGTTTAATATACTGAAATAAGGATTTAAAAAATAACTGAACCAGGTGGACACTAAGCAGTATTAAAGTGGATTTTTTTTTATCTTTGGACAATCCACGAGGGCTGAAAGCCTAAATACTAACGTACCGTGGGTGTCTTAAGCAGGGTAAGAGGAAGTTTGTTAACACGGGACTTAAAAACTTGAAGATTTGGGGGGAAGGAAAGACCTCCGCTGGCAGCAGGTTCCACAGTCTAGAAACTCTAGGGATAAAAGAACGAACGAAATGGGAAGTTCGGGGCCTGTCCAATTGAACTGTATAGGGATGCATACGCGCGGCACCACGAGTTTATCTGTTGGGAACTGCAAGAGGAGGGACTATACTGGACAATTCGTCGGAGCAGAAGCCGTAAAAGTATCTATAGAAGAGCGATAGATATCCCACAGCTCGACGATGGGCAAGAGAAGGAAGTCTTTGAGTAAGTTAAGGATCATTAATAAGATGAACAGCCCTTCTTTGAATGGCATCAAGAATGCTGAGGGTTGTAGGGGATGCCATTCCCCAGACATGAGAACAATATTCCAGAGAGGGTCGAATTTGGGACACATACAAAGTGTATAAATTGGAAGGAGAAACTTTTGGCTCGGAAAAGATATCCAAGCCTTTTGAAGCCGCGGTGGCTATAGATACAATGTGTTTATGCCAGTTAAGGTTATTCTCAAATGTGATGCCCACAAGGTTAAATGTGTCCCCGCTCTGCAAAAACCTGGCCACTCATAAGCAGAGGACGAGTGTTTGATGATTTTTTTCGCGACAAGGAACACGATTGTGTTTTGGATGCATTAAATTGAACGAGATTTTTGGCGCCCCAATCCAATATCAAATTCAGATCCTGTGAAAGAGACATCTGCATCACCCTGCGTTTGCTTTCCAAGTCGGGTTGAGAGATTGGTTTGGGAACCTGAAAAGTGGAGTGAAGGGTACTATCGTCAGCATAACTATGAATGGGATTTGTTGTGGAAAAAAGAATGTCGTTGATGTGAAGAAGACACAAATTTGGTGCTAGTACTGAACCCTGAGACACTCCAGCATTAATTTCGTGAAAGCTTGAAGAGTGGCCATCAACAATGACTGATATACGTCGATTAGAAAGATAACTGGAGAGCCAAGAGCAAAGTTTAGTTGGAAGACCGTAGGAGGGAAGTTTATTAAGAAGTGCGTCATGCCAGACTTGGTCGAAAGCTTTAGATATATCAAGAGCAACGATCTGGGACTCACCCAGAAACTCAAGAGACTTGTTCCAGTTGTGTGAAACGAAGGAAAGAAGATCTGCTGTAGATCTCTTGTGACGAAATCCGTATTGCCTGTCATGTAAAATTTTATGTTTTTCTAAGTACCTAAGAATTTGCGAGTTAATGGATTTCTCCATTACTTTACAAAGCATTGAGAGGAGTGAAATGGGTCTATAGTTGGATGGAAGAGATTTAGATCCTTTCTTGGGAATAGGCTGGACACGTGCAGCTCTCCAGCTGTCTGGAAATATACCCGTGTCATAAGAAATTCGAAAGACCCTGGTTAAAATAGGTGCAAGTTCAGGAGCACATTTTTTAAAACGATTGCTGGTATTCCATCTAGCCCAGACGATTTCTTGGTGTTAAGAGAGGAAAGGATACGCTTAATGTGTTTTACCTTAAAAATAATATTGGGCATTTTGTGAGGAACTGGGGGAACAGTTGGAATGGGATTGAAATAAGGATTTAAAAAAATAACTGAACCAGGTGGACACTAAGCAGTATTAAAGTGGATTTATTAAATTCTGATAACTACTGTATGTTACATACCTTCCATCTGGTAAAAGGTAAACCCGTAATCCATCCATAATGAGTTCCTCTCCAATAAGCAGGTTAGGTGTCAGTATTTTGGGTTTTTGTATGGGCGGACGTCGCTTTGATTCCCTAAAAATATTATTTTTAAGAAAAAATATGACGATATAAATATAGGTAGGGAAAAGATTAGATGATGTAATAATTTTTTTCACATCAGTTATAAAATTATAGTTAGTCAAAAATTTAAAAAAAACTAATTTTAAATTAGTTGTATTTTACCTGTATACACCTTCTAAGGTCTCTATGTGCATATGAACTACTCCTGGAATCATTTGATGTAAGTTTCTTATATGGTCTCTGGTGACGCCTCCTGAAGAACAATAAATATATTTTTTAATAAAACTTAAAATATAATACACTACTCAAAAGAATTATCGCATATGCTCGATTTCTTCCATAAGCTTCAATACAAAAATGCTTTTATTAAAATGGCCATATCTCTTTTAATTATTAAGATATCAAGGCAATTAAAAAAATAAAATGTTAAGAAAACGTGAAGGTATAACTTTATATTAATCATTGTTTTTACTGTTAGCAATAAATCCTACGGGGTGATAAAAAAAAATGAAAAAATGGATAATTTTTATTCGCCCTATATAATGTGCTGTTAAAAGGAAGAAATCTCATTTGTTAATAATTTATACCCTTACCCATTTATGATATTTTATAATCACAAATTTGACTACTCCCTTTCAACAGCACATTATATAGGGCGATTAAAAATTATCCATTTTTTCAATTTTTTTATCACCCCGTAGGATTTATTGCTAACAGTAAAAAACAATGGTTAATATAAAGTTATAGCTTCACGTTTTCTTAACATTTTATTTTTTTAATTGTCTTGATATCTTAATAATTAAAAGAGATATGGCCATTTTAATGAAAGTATTTTTGTATTGAAGCTTATGAAAGAAATCGAGCATATGCGATAATTCTTTTGAGTAGTGTATTAGATTATATACAAAATTACACACTATACTACTTTTAAAAATATTGATTTTAATGTTGTTAAATAAAATAATTTAATATTCATATCAAATTCCCTAAGATTAATTATCTTAATTTATTTGAAGGGGTGTAACGTTTCTCTCAAATTTATTAAATGTAAAAAATTGACTACTCTATTCGTAATGACATTTTTGTTTCTCGATTTTATTACTAGTAAAATAAACCCTCAAAAATTTACAACACTATTGAAGTAAATTTACCAATACCTATACTAACCCCACAAAAAAAACGGTACAAAATGTGCAATATAACCGTACCCGTATATTATTAAAAATCTACATAAAACACTAAAAAAAATTCTGGTGCAAATGAACTACCACTATAGAATCTACCTACTTACCTTCATTACAAACCCGGTCAATGAATCTGGAAACGATTCGTATTACCGCACTGCCTGTCTCACTGGGATCTTGATCTTCAAAGCCGGATTCTGCATCTGCACTGTCACTTTCTGCCACACTGTAAACAACACTAAAATAACATAAAAAATATAAACAAGTGCAGTATTTTATGAACTTTTCCTTTCGTTTAAACTTCCTAAAGGTCAAGGTGAATCAAAGATACAAAGAATTAGAAAATTATCGTTTACGAACAGAAATATCATAATAATAAAAATAGATACATTTTGCTCATATTGGTTTGAATTTGTCGATTTTATTATTTAAGGCGATTTGACATTGCAAGTAGAATTTGCTTTACTCTATCTATTCCACTCCTTTCACTTTGGCCCCTCCTATATACTGTTGGCCACACCCACTTTCAAACCATTTGGCTCCACCCACTGACGAATGACACCAAACGTGTGGCTCGAAAAATGGCATAGGCGGGTCTAAATTAGTTAAAGTTTAGACGGAGGAAGGTGCGTGCATATAATTTAAATTTTTTGTATGTACGGAAGAAGCACCATACTTAACAATCGGCTCACTAATTATATGACAATTATTGGCGACATAAAAGTTTATCATATCTGAAAAACAAACTTTTGACCATGATTTTGTGCATTTATTTATAAAAATACTAAAACATTTTTTACCTGTTTGCTATACTGTTACTAGCTCTTTCATCGTCAAAAGTTTCCTGTTTACTGGTCTTATTTCCTATATCCAATGGTATAAGCAAATAGACCATTCTATTGGCGTAGTGGATTGCTTGACTATACATAGTATTTTCTTCACATGTAATCAGCTCCTTCTGTTTTTCCGGATCAATTGAATTCCAAATTCTAAAAAAATAAACAAATTTAAAATTTAGCTTGGAAATCGTAAGAGATACAAAGTCATGAAAGAATGAGAGATACCGGCAAAAACCGAAAAATTTAAAATTTGTTTTATTTTTTTTGTTCTCATTTAAACTCAACTTGGAGTTTGATGTAAATTGCTTTTGCAACTCTTTGTTTTTAAAGACGATCCTAATACTAACGTACCGTGGGTGCCTTAAGTTAAGTTAATTTTAATGCCAATTTAACAAGAAGTAACATTTATTTTTGATTTTTATGTTGACATTCCTTGTTTTATTTCAAATTTTTTAAATTTATATTAAAGTTTTAAAATCTTTACAAAAAATATATATTATTATTTTTAAAAAACCTCATTTGTTCAGCTGCAATTTCCAACGCAGAAGTCTCCTGCATCCGCAACATCGACCTTCTATATGTCAGATCGCGATCTCTTGGCGACAGCGGACTTCGCAATTCGTTTGGAACTAGGTTCTCTACCCTTGACGCATAGAGAGCTTTTAACTCTTTTTGGACGTCCTGAAAAAATAATTATTGAAAAGCAATGTCAAAACCACTTACCAAATTTAAAAAAAAGGATAGATATACAGGGTTAGTAAAAAACTGGAACGGTGGTTTATCTCAGCAACCGTCAAATATAAATGAACCACATTTTGTGCCAAAGGCACAGCCTTCTTAAATTCTAAGCCGTGAAGGAGAAATCTGGCAACACAGCACAGTAGGAATGTCAAGTAATGTTTAGAAGTAAACAGAAACAAGTTTAAACGATTGCTTAAAAGGTTTTTTCTGTTTTTAAAAGTTAAATCGTAGCGTGTATTTATTATATAAAGAAAAAATAAGTAATTAATTGTTATATTTAAAAAATAGGACCAGTGGCAATATGTCAATCGTTGTTTTTACGTTTAAATGTGCGCGTATAGTTGGTGCGAACGGCATACATTATGGCACGAACGTGTTGCGTTTCGGGCTGCAAAACGAATTACCCCTAGTTATATTAAAACAGAGGGTTATCAAACAACATTTTATTTCCCCATAAACGATGAAATTAGGAAAGCCCGGTTGTGCGCTATTGACCGGATAAGTGTTTTTTTATTAAAAGTAAAAGTAGTACCTATACGGTAAATGGACAAATATATTTTACGGGCTTCTAATTAACTAAGTGTGTTTTTAAAAAATTGGTTTTATTTGATATCAACAGTGTGTATAGTGCACCAAAAACAATTATTTACCCCAAGCAAAAAATATTATTTATATAGATATTCTGAAAGTTATTTACCTAAGGCGGTTTTAGGGTAAATATAGTGGAAAACCTAATTTAAATCGTTTGTTATTTTAAAGCGCATCTTATGTAATACGCTATATTATTAAGCTTTTATATTTATAACTAAACACACATGCTTTAAATTCATTTTAAGTATTGCAAGTATTTCTAAATCATAAATCTTTAGTTAACTTTAAAAAGCTACATTGGTCTCTTTGCAAAAAATGCATAAAGCGGGGTAGAAAACATCATAACAATTTGAAAATTTTTAAATCCTTACCAACAAATTTGTATAAGGCAGAAAAGTTCCTGATAAGTTTTGCAGACACATTATTGCTTTTTAGGACAACTATACTATTTAAAATTATACCTATATGTTGTCTAAAATATTTAAAAAAAAAAAAAAAAAAATTAATACCTATATTTTGTTTAAAACACTTAAAAAATTAATTATATTTAGCATGTAATCTATTAGGAACTCATTTCAATATTCCTACTGTACAGTGTTGTTTGCAACGTTGCCTTTCTTACTTCACGGCTCAGAGTTTAAGAAGGCTGTGCCAAAGGGTAACTGAACATGAAGAATTTGAAAATTTGATTTGCAAGGTTGCCAAGTTTATACTTTTCTCTGTAGGTTAGGGAACGTTAAAATTTTAAATGGAATACCCTATTTTTTATTATTGTAATCAATTGCTTGTATCAACTTTATTATGACCTAATATTACCGTTTTTTACATTAGAACATTACACTAACCTGATAAAAAGCAGCTTCCCAAAACTGTTGATTCTGCCACACCGCATGTTCCTGTATACAGGTGTAGGCGAACTGTATAATACCAGTGCACAATTTTCTACAAAAAATTGTCGCCAAGGGCAAAAGGGCGTAGGCGACGCCATGATTCATCCATTGAGCTGTCATCTTGTAGCGCACAGTTCATTAGGCGTACAACTAAGTCAAATTGTTGATCTGAAATTTTTAACAAAAGCGTTAATACCATCCTCACAAAAATTATCGCATATGTTCGATTTGTTCCATAAGCTTCAAGCATAAAAACTCTTTCAATAATTAAGTTATCAAGACGATTAAAAAAGATAATGTTAAGGAATGGTGAAGCTATAAATTTGGCGTAACCGTGGTTATTTACTAAAAACAATACATCCTATACTTACTTAACTTAATTGGGCTAAAAGTTCATTTTAAGATTGCCTAATTAAAGATGTTTAATTAGCCTTTGTTTTAAGGCAAAATACCTTCTAACTAGCTCAATATCAGTCGGGGCACGTGGGTCGTGGATTGAATAACCTAAACATTCCTTTAACCCCAGTATCAGTACGAGAAATTAATAAGTTGATAATTTGTTAGCCCTCCTATTATAATTTACCACTAAAAGGGTACTTATATATGGGCGCCACCTAAAGTTATAAATAGTGGTGGTAAACTACAGAAGGGTAGTTCCTATAGGTAAACTAAAACAAAACAATCAGATTCCAACACAAAATAAAAAAGACTACGTATAAAATATGCGTGTTCTTTATTTAAGAGGAATTTTCACTTGATCTTGATTTTAAAAAAATGGGTGTTAGGTCAGTAAAAAACATAAAAACTCTAGCGCTTAACGTTTGCAAACATTATTACATCGCTTTAACAAAATATTACCAATTCAAATTAAAAATTTAAGTATCTAAGTTAATGTAAGTTTGCTAGTTTGTTTTTTTGTTCAAGATGCGATATGTTGTTTTAGACGAATCAATATTAAATGGTGTACTTTAAAAGGTTTTAAATATGTGTAATTTCAAACTTATCTGAAATCCTCCGTAGATTGAGTAGGGGCTCGAATGTGGCTTGTACAGAGCCTCTTTAAAAGGTCCACTAGATGTTGAAGTAGGATGTTCACACTGGTTGCAGGCTGGGGCCTACAACTCCAGATTCAGACAAGTGGCATTCGCTGGTCGTAGATCATAAAGGGGGTAAGTTTGTGCGGTAGGTTTATGGCATGCCTCACATCAAGCAGGCAACTTAAATCTGGCTTCCTTTCCAAGTGTTAACGAAAGAAGCGAAGGGAATAGGTAGAAAAAATAGAACCGGGCTTATCTTTCAGGCTAGAGATGGACAAGAATTCATGATTTTTAACAGAGATTAATCGAAATTTATATCAAACCACAAAATTGCCTTCTAATGGTAACTACGGTCTGTCAAAAAGTCATTTGAACATTTGTCGAACCAATTCGGCGAATTTCGGCGTGTCGACTCTGAAATGTCCTCGAAATCTGACGGCTACCAGGCCAAAGATTAAAAAGACATGTGAAATGTCGCTGCTTCCATCAAAACCATGGACTCGAGAAAGGTTCATATACCACAAAAATTAACCGGTCACAAAAATCTCATCTGTAAAGGTTAACACTAACGGCCAGCGAAGCCTCCAGTAGACATATGCTCGAAGAAAAATCAGGTTACCGTTAGTTTGCGATATTAAGTCACTGCGCACTAGACGGCGCTAGGGGTACCAAATAAAATATAATAATATGCTAGGAAAGCCATTGTAATTAAATTCGCAAACTGCACTGTTACAGATGATTAGAAGTTTTTGAAAAATTTTGGAATAAATTATATCCCCACTTATTTCTAATATTACTTTCTTTAAATAGCACATCATACAGGGCGATTAAAAATTATTAATTTTTTTCAAAATCGTTTATTCACCCTGTAAATAACAACGGTTACGCCAGAGTTGTAGCTTCAACTTTTCTTAACATTTTCTTTTTTAATTGCCTTAACTTAAATATTTAAAGAGATATGGTCATTTAAATTAAAGCATTTTTGTTATTATGCGATAATTTTTGTGTGGAGTGTATTTTGTGAAAATTGTACAATTACATTTTTTCGTAAAGGTACTTTAAATTAAATAGTGTGCAGTTACTTTGGGGATACAATCCCGGTTTCCCGCCCCTTTTAGTCCCGAAATTTTCCGGATTAAATTTCTTAAATTGTGGGATCTTCGGGATCAATAAATACATGTAATTTTTTCAAAATACAGGGTCCGGCACTAAAACTTTCTTTTTCAATGATACATGGTGGCGCGACTGGAGCTAGTTGCAGCGCGTTAGTGCGCTTAACAGAGAGCGTTGGTGAGGAGATTTGTTTGTTAATTGTCGTCAGTCGTAAAAATGCTTTGGGCACGAAAGCAACGCAGGTTCGCCGTTGAGACCTACTTTTCACAAGGCCGGTCGATCATCGCCGTGCAGCGTGCGTTTCGTTTACAGTACAATATAACCCCTAGAGGTGCTGTTCCGGCCCAGGGATCCATTTTATCATGGGTGGAGGCTTTTAGATCAGATGGAAATGTGTCCCGCAAGAAACCAGGAGCAACACGGACAGTTAGATCACCCGCAAATATCGAGGCAGTCCGACAGTCGGTTTTGAGATCTCCTAGACGATCTGCTTCGAAACGCCTTAGGCAATGTATGGCTTCAGCAAGATGGGGCCACAGGCCACACATCACGACTTTTAATGCCTATTTTGAGAGAAAATTTTCCGGGCGACTTATCTCCAACCGAGGTGACGTTCCATGCCGCACGATCGCCAGATCTAGCTGCATGTGATTATTTTCTATGGGGCTACCTCAAATCAAATGTGTATAACAACCGTCCTGCAACCCTGGAAGAATTAAAAAACAATATTCGCTACGAGATAGCCAACGTACCGAATGATATGCTGAAAAGGGTCCACGCACACTTCAGAAATCGGTTACAGCAATGTATCGACAGTAATGGTAGACACTTGTCAAATATTCTATTTAAAACAACTCGATTTCAAACTTCCCATGTTATTGTCTAATGCTAATAAAAAAAGAAATAAAAATGTGCAATATATGTTTTTATTTTTTACCTATGAAAAAAAAGATTCAATGCCGGACCGTGTAATTGCATGAAACGAAACGCGCTTAGTTTTCCTGTCAGTTTATCGAGTTGTTAATGCCAACGAAAATAAATATGGCTATTTATTTCCCAGCTGATTTTAGTGAGTTTTACGCGGTTTTACTTGAAGAAATAAGTCATGCAAAAGCAACATTCCACATCACGAAAGTTATTAGAATTTTGCATTGAAATATGCTATTTAAAGTATATTTTACTTTTTATTATTTAAAGGGTTTATTATTGCTTTAACTTTGTAGTATTGTGATAAATAACAAATGTTTTAATGCAATTAATTAGATGTTACGTGAGGGTATGTCGAAGTTGCAGAAACACAGTTTTGAAACGTCTTTATGTTGTTCATCAAGTTGAATTTTCTATATTTTAATTAGTTTGTTTTTTGTGGTGAAAAGAGAACTTCGTTTTTGTTCAGTTTTTTTACATTCCCAAAGAAAGCTTAAAAAATATAGGGTGATTTTTGAATATTTTCGCTTTTTTGCACTCTACGACACTACCCTCAAATCCCGGGAAACCGGGATTTTCTGTGCCCAGTCTCAAAATCCCGGGATTGAAAAAAGGCTCTGGATTATATCCCCTAGCAGTGACTAACCTTCTAACATAGCCTTGGTCCCACTAACTTGCTGAGATAACTCATTACACAACGCTAACCTTGCTTGCTTCGACTGCAGCGCTCTTAAGACCGCAGGAAACGATTTTCTAGCGTCTGATATTTTATTTTCGAATATACAATTTATACAGTTTCTTAATACCTATAAAAAACAGTTTATTATATTTAATATATAATTTTCTTATAAACTTATCAATTTTTTTATTGAATTACCTCGATAGAGACTCTGGGTTTTCATTTATATTTTGCCACAAATTTTTAACTATAACCAAGAAGGATAGAGGAAAACGTCCCATATTAAAGTTTCATACTTTTTTATCTATTATTTTTGAGCCCAAAAAAGAAACAAATAAACATCAAACACTCAAGAAAATAAAAATGTTTTTTTATGGAACACCCTGTATATTATGTCACCAATAAAAAGGTCTTTTAAAAAGCTTTACAAAAATGGAGCATTTGATATACCTTTCTTTAATTGAAAACTAAAATTGACAGTGTTTACACTGATTTCTCCAAGGCATTTGATAGGGTTGATCACTCACTATTATTGGCTAAACTGAGAGCTCTCGGGCTGGGGAATAAGATTGTTACGTGGCTTTCTAGTTTTCTAACAAACCGTGTTCAGCGAATTAAGATTAATAATTTTGTTTCAACGGAAATTGCTGTCCCTTCGGGTGTTCCCCAGGGCTCGCACTGTGGACCGCTGCTATTTTTACTATTTGTAAATGATATATGCAATTTTGTGGGTGAGTCTAGCTTCCTGATGTTTGCTGATGACCTGAAACTCTATAAAGAAATTCACACCCGCGCAGACTGTGACTTATTACAATCTGACATCGATAATTTATCTCTATGGTCTAAGATGAATGGTCTTGGCTTAAACATTGAGAAGTGTTGCTCCATTACTTTTGCTAGAATAAGACATCCAGTGGTTTATGAATATGTCATTGATGGTGTGACTCTTGAGCGAGTTAGTGAGGTGACTGATTTGGGGGTAGTTTTAGACTACAAATTATTGTTTAACAGCCATATCGCATCGCTGGTGAAGCGTGCGAATAGGAGCTTGGGTTTTGTGACAAGATTTTGTAGGGACCTTTCATGTCAAGTTTATAGAATATTGTATTGTTCTTTTGTGCGTTCTATGTTGGAGTATGCAAGCCAGGTTTGGTCTCCTCAGTACGCTGCGCATATCACGGAGGTTGAGGCTGTCCAAAGGAGGTTTCTACGCTCCTGTGCCTTTAAGTTGGGAATACCTTTGTTGGATGGTCACACTGACGACAACGAAGCTCTTTCTAGACTTAACTTATGTACATTACAAAAACGAAGGCTTCATGCTGATATGTGTTTTCTATACAAACTCATAAATGGTGATATTGATTCAAGTTATCTTCTAAGTCGTCTAAATTTTTCCACCGTTCATCGAACAAGATCAAATAACTTATTCTACTTAGAGCACCAGAGAAATAATTATGGCTTGCATGCGCCATTGGTGAGAATGCAGAGTGAATTTAATGAATTAAATTTGCGTTTTGATGTTACTCTTCCTAGTTTTAAGAGGATGCTGATTCGTCTTTAATGATCTCTTAGCGTAAGTTAGAATTAAATTATTATTATGATTATTATTTTTTAAAGTGATTTAATGGTCTGTGATGTTGCTCTACTGTGATGTATTTAAAAATTATATTTTGTTAAATATTGTTATGTAATTTTTTTATATTGTAATTAATTGTTGTAAAATGGAGTATCCGTTAATAAATAAATAAATAAATAAATAAATACTAAGGTGAGACTGTAATGTAATGGAAATTATATCCAGATGTAAATCGCCATATTTCCGAAACTATTAAAGACAGATATATCAAATGTGGTATTTTTGTAAAGCTTTTTAAAAGCTATTATTAATGGTGACATAATATACAGGGTATCTTATTTAAAAAACGTTACCACATCATTTTTCTTAGATTTTTATGTTTACATGTTTTTCTTTTATGCCTTAAAAGATAATAGACGAAAAAGTATAAAACTTTTATACAGGACGTTTTATTCTATTCTTTTTGGTTAAAGTTAAAAGTCGGTGGCAAAATATAAATGAAAACCCTGTACATTTCTTTGTAATCACAACTTGTAAGTAAATTTTTAATTACCTCTAATCTTCTAGCCGAATTACTAACAATATTCTTATTATCTCTCATATTTGATATGTGTGGTCCCATGGGTACTATTCTAGGCTGGATAGGCCTTAAAGAGGACAACCTTAAAAAAAAAGAAACATATAAACACTGAGGCTATGAAACTTATTTTCCAATGTGAAATGTGCAAGACACAGACAGAACACAGTATTTAAATGCAAATATTATTATTTTACAAGCTATATACAGTGGGCTTACAACAAAGACAGCTACAAATATTACTCTTCTGTTAAATTTTTCTTTGATTTACATTTTTTATTTAATCTAGGTTATTTTCTTCTATAAACGAAGATCTTAGCCCTAATAAAGCTTTCAATAACCAAATGTGAAATATTTTATAACGTACAAAAAATTGGAACAAGCCAATTTGTGGATCTTTATTAGACTGGGCAAAAAAAGACATTTTATTTCTAATGGTACTGTAAAAATATTGTTCATAACGACGAAATAGCTATTTATGTATCAAGGGTGTTACTAGGACTATAATGCCCTAAAGGTCAAAATAGCCCGAGGACCTCTGGCCCGAGGGCTAGATTTCGACTTGATGGGCACTATAGTCCAGTAAAGCCCGTGGTGCATACAATGCTTTATGTTTTACCCAAAAAGAGTTTTTCAATGACTAATTACATTATTTATTCGCAATGTAAAAAATAAGTTGCACCTGTACCTGTATACCTAAGTAGATAATGACTGGTGTTAAGTTTGACTTTGATGTTTCTATCAGTTAGTCAGTTGGCATTTTTTATTTAACGATTTGCTCAAAATGGAAGAAATTCCACAAAATATAAGAGAAAAGGCCATAAAAGCGACCGAAAATCTTTTGCCAGTTAAATCAAGGCAACAGTATGATCAAGAGTATGGCATATTTGGTATTTGGAAAGATGCGAACGCAATTCTTCAAATAACCGAAACCGTTTTAATGGCATATTTTCAGGAACTGGTAAGCTATTGATTTTATTTTAATACATATGTTTAACAAACTTTATTATTTTTAGTCGGAAAAATACAGTCCGAACTCTCTCTGGACCAAGTATTCCACCCTAAGGTCTACGTTGATGGTCTATGAAAATATAGACATTTCGCAATACCATCGTCTTATATCTTTTTAAAAGTTAAGTCGAAAGGATACGTTCCGAAGAAGTCTAAAGTTTTGGAAGGAGAACAAATATTAAAATTTATTAATGGACTGTTCTTCTATACAAAATAGCGCTAGCGCTACCAGCGCTGCTACCATCACAAAAAACACCGACCATTCTATAGTGGGATCAGCTACATTTTCCGGGACATTTCAAAATTGTAATTTTTATTTTGAAAATAAAGTTTAATTTTTAGTATTGTTTAAAAAAAAATATTTTTGTATAAACTTGATCTTTATTGTGAGAGAAATAAAATTGGATAAGCAGTAAAATTTCCATATTAGCGCATTAGGGCATTATAAGCGGGCATTATCATAATGCCCGCTTATAATGCCCTAGGTGTGATAGCAGGTATTATTGCTACCATAACATATTCCGTTTCTAAGGTATTACAGATCAATAATAGATGGGTAAAACATTAAAAAAATATTCTGATATTTTCAGCCCTTAATATTAACATTAAGAGGTGCATCATTAAAATTATTGATTTTTCAACAATTGTTGCATTTTTTATACAAAATCTCGGAATCAGTGAATCTTGAACTTTTGACCAATTCATATTCTTGAAGAAAATTAAATTCTCTACAAAAAGTCTACTTAGTAAATTTTCGTAGCACCAGCTGTTTTCGTGTAATCGCGCCTTAAACATTAATTAATTTTTTAAAATTTGTCACTTAGATTGTGGATATTTTAAACAAGCATAAATATCAATATCTTTATGAAACAAATAATTATTCTTAAGGAAAAATTTTAAGCTCTAGAAAAAAGGTATCTTAATATTTTTCGATAAATTTATTCCTTTTAAAGTTATTGAATGTTGAAATTGAAATAAAAATGTATTTCAAGATTGAATAACTTTGAAAGGGATGAATATAGTGAAAAATATATAGAGACCTTTTTGTAAAGCATAAAGGTTCCCTTAAGAATAATTATTTGTTTTATAAAGATATTGATATTGTTGCAGACTTTAAAAAAATGTGTTTAGGTTATAGAATTTTAGAGAGTTAGGATCATTTAATTTGGTTTGTTAATTTATTTAAATAATTTACCTTAATTTTTCCAAGTTCTTTCATCACTTTCGAAGGTTTCCGGGTAATTTTCTAGAAACCTGCGGCAACTCCAGTTTTGACGAAATTTGGTATATGGTTACTTAAATCTCTTTTTTATAATTTATTTTAGGTAATTTTCTAGAAACTTGCGGCAACTCAACAAATTTTTGGCGGAAACGTTTCGTTCTCGAGATATTCATCATCAGACTTGAAATTTAAACTAATCCTATTTTTACAATATTGCCCCTTCTTTTTCACGCAATTCTTGATTTAAAGCTAAAGTGCCACACAATATTTGATTTTCACCTTTTAAAACCCCGGTTTTTACATTATTTTTGCATTAAATTGCATAGCTATACTTTGAATCATTTTAATCCTAGTGTGCCATGAAGCCCTATGTGTATGTATGGTTGCCGCATTATCAAAGAAAAGCCACGCAATTTAATGCAAAAATAATGTAAAAACGTAGAAAAACGGGGTTTTAAAAGGCGGAACATCAAATATTGTGTGACACTTTAGCTTTAAATCAAGAATTATGTGCAAAAGAAGAGGGAATATAGGGAAAATAGGCTTAGTCTAAATTTAAACTTTGATGATGAATATCTCGAGAACGAAACGTTTCCGCCACAAAACTTTCATATTCGTGATCAGCGCTCCAAAAACTCCCGTATACCAAATTTCGTTAAAATCGGAGTTGCCGCAGGTTTATAGAAAATTACCGATTTCCGAAAACGCCCGAATTATCCATTGAGAACTTTTATGCCATCCTGTGCTATGGAATTTTCACGATATTTCTCGAAGATTCTAGATCATTCTTTACTTTTCCACCATAATATAAAAGGGCGACGGGAAACCTCCGATCAGTTAGTATAGATTCGACTTTTTGTGGTGTAAACTTCGAGACATTGACAAGAGAAGATTTTGTCGTTGTTGTAACCATAGTTACGTTCCATTGTTAATAAAGGTATAAAAACGAATACACGTGTTTTTATACGAGGTGATACGAAACAATATTTATGATAATTTAAAAAATCCAGAATCTAAGTTACAAAATTTAAAAAATAATTATTAATGTTTAAGGCGCGATTACAAGAAAACGGCTCGTTCTACGGAAATTTACTAAAAAAGCATTTTTGTTGAAAATTGAATTTCCTCTAAGAATATGAATTGGTTCAAGGTTCAAGAGTTACTACTTCTGAGATTTTGTATAAAAAAATGCAACAATTGGTAAAAAATCAATAATTTTAACGATGCATCTCTTAATGTTAATATTAAGGACTGAAAATTTTAGAATATCTATCTTTCGTCGTCATAAAGAATATTTTTACACTACCGCTAGAAAAAAAATGTTTTTTTGGCCCAGTCTAATCTTTATGCAAAAAGCTGGATTCTGATAAATTTTATACACATATCACAATAGGCCATACAACGTGTGTGCATCATGGTCATTCCACATTTAATATGCACATTTAACTTACCAACTATAATCGTCACTAAAATTAGCAATAAAAAAGAGTTTTTAGTAGAGGAAATATATTATAATAAAAAAATGTTAAGAGGAACTGTTAAATATAAATAGGATTTTGGCTTTAACTTTTTACCAAAATAAGTATAGGGTTTTAACACTATTTCTTCAAGTATTCACCTCCTAAGTTTATGCAGTTTTTCCATCGTCGTGGCAGTTGCATATGCCACATTTAAATAATGTTTTTGGTTATGCGGGAACCTCCTCATGCCTAAACTCTATAAAGTCACCATCGTCTTGAAATTTTAAGTTTGACACATGGTGATAAATCCAGTATATACGGTGGATGTTAAAAAACCTTCATTTGCATTATTTTTCGAGAATAGATGTAGTTAATTGGGCTCTCCGTCTCTTTAGTAAAATTCATTCAGGAAAAAGCCTGAGCTTCAATAAACTATTTCTTTCTTTAAGCGCTTATATGGGCTACAAAACGTATGGTATGCCCGTACTAAACTAGGTTACTTTAATTTTGTATCAAATTAATTTACCGGCTCCATGTTCCCGGAGAAATAGTGTCCATATGGTAGTAAATAGTTCCCATAATTTAAAGTGCTTAGGTAAAAACTTTACGTTACAATAGCTTTATTTAGTGTAGAAGCTAACCAGAACTAATAATACTGTCATTTAGTCCCTGGGCCAGTAATAAAATTCACTTCATGATAATACCACTTTTAATACCCATTGAGGGTAGTTCCTTTCGACGAGTCTACCACGAATATTCATACCGCTATACATGGAAGCGGCGCTTTAACCCAGCCTGTCAATGTCAAATATTTCGGGTGTCGTACAAGGCAAACGCGTCACTTTTTTGGCGAACAAGTTTACCCCAATGTTTAACATGCAATTTTTAAACATTGTGCAAAAAATCGTATGATTACAGTTATGAAACCCGCCTATTCCGATATCCAAAACATGATAACGGCCTTACGGTTTCGTGACTGTAACACTTACGATTTTTGGCACAATATTTAAAAATTGCATGTAAACTAATGTGGTAAACTTGTTCGACAAAAAGTGACGCGTTTGCCCAGTCTGAAACTCGAATATTTGACATTGACAGACTGGGTTAAAGCGCCGCTTCCATGTATAGCGGTATGAATATTCGTCGTAGACTCGTCAAAAGGAACTACCCTCAATGAGTATTAAAAGTGGTATTATCATGAAGTTAATTTTATTACTGGCCCAGGGACTAATTATTGAACGTGCCAAAGAATGACCAAACACCTCTTGCCCCCTTCCCCCAAACATTATACTAGTTAGTTAAACCAACAAGTAAAAAAAAATTACCTTGTTTTGAGATCGTTTTCGACATTCCTTCCGTAATGATAGCCTCTACTAAATCCGCGTTAAGGGTCGGCAAAGGTGGCTGATGTATCCTTGCAAAAGCGCCATCGGGAGGAACGGGAATCTTTAAACAATACAACACTACAGTTAAAAATAAAAGTACTTTACTTTTTGAAAACTATTCATATTTTTGGTTATAGTTCACCCTGTATAATACCAATTGGAATAAAAATTTGTATTTATTAGTTTTGGACCATGCGACCAATTTTCCTAAAATTTCGTTGTAAAATTCAAAAAATTTTGGTCCGTTTGTCCTCTTGTAACACCTATCCTTGGACAGACTGAATAATACATATCAATACTTTACACACGACGACATATAGAAATAAAAAACAAAATGCTCATTCGTAAAACAGTACTACGTTTCCCATTTTAAGATGAATTTAAAATTGTTGTCTTTACAAATAGAAATAATTTTAAACTAATGATACAAAAAAACTATGTTCCATAATTTTCACGAATTTTTAAATAGTAATGTAAATGTATAAACTGTAACAGTGTATATATTTTATTTCATATATAAAAGTGCGTTTTTTATTACGTATGTCCAAACAAAGTTTACCTTTTTAAAAATTATTAATTGCTTAAAATTTTTTAAATAAAAATGTTTTGTGATACCTAGCCGACGTAAGGAATAATAATCTAATATATTATATAAAATGCTAATGTAACGTTCGTGGTGTCCACGATTTTCGCTATCATCCGCAACTCCGATCGACTTCCCGTCGGGTTACAAATACCCCTTGGTCTCCCATTGTGAGTAAGGGAGTTTGGTCGGGGTGGGTGGAAGTGGGTGGTTGTGGGTGGCAAAAATGTAAAATATGTGTAGTGGCGCCATCTGTTGTCGAGTAGTTGAACTTCATTCAGAACAACGGTTATTTGGGTCTCATATAAACTCCCGAGCGAAGCCGGGAATCATAACTAGTTTATTATA
This sequence comes from Listronotus bonariensis, assembly GCA_014170235.1. Lineage (NCBI taxonomy): Eukaryota > Metazoa > Arthropoda > Insecta > Coleoptera > Curculionidae > Listronotus > Listronotus bonariensis. Next base: position 24,389 of record JACEGR010006995.1, read on the forward strand.
AATTACTTGAATAAAGATTTGAATTTGAATTTGATGTCACATTTTATCATTTTTTATGAAATATCTAAAATTTTAATTGTCTATTTTAGATTCAAATAAGTTACCTTTTGCGCGTACGACTGTGGATTTGGAATTTCATTTGTGTATAACTGAGTCGCTAGCTCTTGAATGTGCACTATAACCAATCTGGGATCCTAGAGACAAAACAGAATTTAAAAAAATTATTACACTAATTATAGTAAGAACATTTTAAAAGCGCAAATTCGGTACCCTTTGAAAATAACATAAAAAAAAGGCCGCCTGCAATCGGACTATTTTATACAAAGGCGCCGGTATCCTTTACAGCGACGCGCCGATACACTATGGGATAGAAATCCATTATTTTGGCCAAACAGCAACTTTGAAATTTTAATGGCTCATGCTGTGTATTTCAAAGTAGATACTTCAAACTACATGTACGCAAAATCAGTTTTTGTACTTACAATTGCCTTCCTACTTTTTGCTACTTCTGAGTGTAAGGACAGATACAAGATTTTTTAAAATTTACAAGGTTTTCCATTTTAAAATTTAATATGTTTTGTCCTACACTGTATATCCTAAAATATAAAAGCATTCTGATGAAAGATATGGATTCTACAGAATCTACCCAACAAAACAGTGTTTTTATTTATTTTATACGTTAAAAAATAAAAAAGTTGGAAGATGTATCTCTATTACGCTTCTAAGAATAATTTAAAATTATTTTTCAGATTTGGATGGTCATATTTCCGAAACTAATTGAGATACACACATCAAATTAGTATTTTTTAAAAGCATTTTAAAAGATTTTTTTGGTGGTGATATAATATTCAAGGTATTTCATTTAAAAAAATCATACCTATTGTTGTACCCTGTATATCATATGAGATAATAATCATCGGATTACTGATTGGAATACTACCGAATTAACCAAACAAGCTGACATTTTAGTTTATTTTGTACAATAAAAAATAATAATGTTAAGGGGGTGTAATTTTTATAATAACATATAATAAGTTTTAGGTTTCCAAAAACATTTGTAATAATTTATAATATTTTTCCAGTAAAAAGCACCTCATTTTAAGTTAGATTGGTAAGTTTCAGAATTTTGACCAAAAAATTAATTTCTATTCCATAGTGCGATGACCAGCTGCATCAACCGGCATATCATAAAAGAAATATAGCAAAGGCGGCCGCAAAGACAAGCATGCCGATTTATTTGCTTTAAACTTTTTGTGATTTTTTTTCTTATCAAAGAGCACCGAATTTACATTTTTAAACTGTTCCTTCTATACTTAGAAACTATTAAGAAATAATAAAAATACGTACCTGTTGTTCCTTTTAAGCAAATCATTCAAATTGCTGTAAAGTTCGTCCCACACGTCACACGGTCTCCATGGCGGACCCCTTTCAGAAACAAAACTGGTGAAAACATGCAGTCCAAAACTCTCGTGGTAAAAATCACACTCTCTTAGAGTTTCTTTTCGCCTAAAAACGTTACAATTTTCTAAGAGTATAATTTTCACCCATCAAACCTATGTATAGGCTCTCGTCAGGGTTGCGACGATTTAAATTCAATTATAAATTGCTGTAAAAACAAGTCGACCAAGAAAATAAGTGAAATGATTCATCAGGAAATTCGAAAAAAAATAAAGATAGTTTATTTAAAACAAAGAGTTTACACAGATTATGTAAGTTTAAAAATATGTTTATGTTTATAGTTATGACTAAATCCTCATTAGTTCAACGTAAATATTTGTAAATTAAACTTGGGAAAACCAAAACACGGCACACTGCCGATTTTTTTAACACCGGTTTTTATGTCCTCCGGCGTAAATTTTCTGACTATAAATTTAGCAAACAACATTTTTGAGCCAATAGAGAAATAAATAAAAACATATTATCTTAAAGTTCATTGTTGCCATATTTAAGAAAAAAAATATATAAATTGATAGAAATTAAAAAAAACAGGATTTAATCGAAAAAACATTTTTCTTTAAATAAAAAAAACGCGAATCTTTTCAACACTGGCTATTGTGTTAAAGGTTAGGTTTAAAGAACCTAACATATGTACATAACTTGCTAAGTGTAAATAAATATTATACATTTTATAAATCAGTTTGCAGATTCATTTACAGTGTACAAATAGTAAACTTTTTTTTATTTGCACTTTGTCAAAAAAAAATATTTTGAGAGCTCTACCACTTCCGGTTATACCGAAAGTTATTGTCAACTTCCTTATTTTAAATGGAACACCCTATATATTATTTATTTTTTAGATTCTGCGTAAAATTCTAAACAACATTTATGTATTATGTTTTATACCTAAGTCCAACCGTTTTTCACTTATTTTAAATTTTATGTAAAATTTCGTTTTGCAAGCCATTGTATAACCAATTTCTTTTAATTAAAAACCTTTAATATGAGTTGGGGTTGGGTTCCTTGTAAAGAAAGAACTTCTTTAGTAGAGTATATCGATATTTTTACAATTAATAAATACAGAGTGGCCAAAAATAATCGTTAAAAATTATAGCCTTAAATGTTAATTTTTTCAAATGGAAACTCCTATCTTTTATTACCTTATCCTATTAGGCTTTAAAAATAAGGGTAAGCTTGTATAAGGATGTCTATTCCAAAAGTTTATAGTTTTCGAAATATTAACGATTTAATATTTATCTATTCTAACAATGCATTTAAGTACGGGTAGGTACGGTGTAGTTGGCTGTGACGCCGTATTTTGTTGTCAAGGCCAACTAGAAGCCAAACCAAGCCGTACTTAAAAGCATTGTTAGAATAGATAAATGTTAAATTCAAAGTCAAAATCGTTTATTTTTAGTATTTTTTTATTTTATGCTGTTTATAAATACTTTTAGTATTACCTAGTGGCTACCATTTTTTTTTCTCGAAAACAAAGCGAGAACCGAAAAAAAACAAGAGACTAAAAGTTGCATTTTTTAAAACATATAAAAACTTTATAAAAAGTCAGTGGCGGATTTTTTTCTCAATAATATTGGCTGTGGTGCCCACTAGGGAATTCAATCCCGCACCAAAACTTCAATCCCGCAAACCTGCGGGATAAAAATCATCGATCCCGCGGATCCGTAAGAATGCGGGATTGTTAACAGTATATATAACTTTGTGTAATAAACCTATTGCTAAGAAAAGTTATAACAAACTATGGTAGTTGCAAAAAAGTTTATATTTCATATACAAAAATACAAAATACATTAGTTAGTGGTTTACTTAAACTTAGTTTAGTTAGTTTAGTTGTAGTAAACTTAGTTTAAAGGTCAATTGTCAACTTTACCTATTAGTATTACAGTATTTTTGGAGAAAAGATAAGATCTCCAAGGTATCATCTTTTAAGTTTGATCTTAGCAAATATATTCTGCAGCTGAAAACGCCTGCTCAGCCTTGACACTTGTAGGCGAAATAGACTTTACACAGTTGTAAGTACCTGGTCAAGTGTTACTCCTGCTCGTACCGTCATAGCAGAAGCCTTTGATTCTGATACCCAGGCAGTACGAAGACCACGATTCAATTCCTCTTCTAAATTAAATGCCGATGATTCACGTCTTGTTAGATTAGATAAAGGTATATTATCTTCTTCATCCTCCTCAACAACCTCAACATAAGTGATCTGGGCTTCGGTTTGACCTTCTAAAGACTTCTCTATTTGCAGCCTCTCAATCAAAACTTTTTATTTCTGTTTGCAGTCTTGATTTGCTATGAAGTAAAAATGTATCTTCCTTGATCTTGACCGTTGGTAGTACGGAATTTTAAGATTGAATCCCGCACAGAAAATCCCGCAATCTTAATCCCGCAGAAACTTAGGGGATCCCGCATTTGCGGGATCCTGTGTTTGCGGGATTGGATTCCTAGTGCCCACTGGAGACGCCACTGGACCCAATAATCTAAATCTAGCTAGAGCTCTACAAGCACCTTATTACAATAAATAGATGTACCAAATTTCATCCAAATCGGTTAAAGCCTTTTTAGGATATTTAAAAAATACCCACTTTTTTAAAAAACTTTAACGCCCTGGATCTTAGAAAGGAACCAAATCAGGACATTTGTTTAAAGGAACATTTTTTCATAAAAATATATAAGAAATAAACCCCCTTAAGTTTCGTACCGTAGTTAGGCAGCACCCTATATCAACAAATTCTGCTGCCAATAAAATTAACCATAAACCTTTGAAATTACATGATATGGTGGTAGACTAAAAACCAGTTACAAAGATGCCACAAGCGTCATACAAATAAAGACGGCAATCAACTTATCAGCTGTCCTAAGCGCGTCGTTTACATCGTGTGCGAGCAACAAAAAGGAGAATAATTGAAAGCGAGACAGAAGTTGATGACGCCGTGACATCTTCTCTACTGGCGTGAACTTTATTAGCACTAATCCATCGATATTAGAATAAATTCTAGTAGACAGTGAAATAAAACACCAATTCAAAGTGTGAAAAAAAGAGTCTTAACATTTTATGTAGTGTACTAACTGGAGTAATTTAGCTTCATGATAACGCTTAAAAAACAACAGCAATAGGTCATTGAACAAAACTTTTTTTACAATAGTTTTTGCCCTTTGTTAAATAAAAATCGATATTACCATTTATCTCATAGGCGAAATATCTTTAAAAAAATAATACTGAGGTTACTTGGCGTAATTCCTAAAAAAGGTATGTAAAAAAAATCACTTACCTAAACGCAGCCTATGTGGAAAGTTATTACCGGTTTGGATGTAATTCTAATCAAAGTTAAACAACTTCTGTATCTGTAAAAAAAATGTACCTTTTAGTACTTGTAGATATTCCCAAAGTATTAAAAAAAACAAAAATCAACATTGAATTGTTAGGTTTTCTAACAGAAATTTTTTTGCAACCCAAATTTCCTCATAAAACAAAAGAACTTACCCTCGCAATAACTGGGCAAAGGTCCTCATAAATACGGCTCGTATTTCTTTATCTAACATCATAGGTTGAGGAGCTCTTACGGCCAACGGTGGAATCGCGTGGTCGGCACAACTCAACTCAGGTTGAAGTATTAAACTTAGTGCTTCTTGAGTGTTGCTCAGCAACGGCTCGGAAAGCAGAGGCACTGAAATGCCATCGGGAATGAGGATAGAACCACCATCCAAATCTGCTACTATGACATCCATCTGTAATTAGTAAAATAGGATGAATTTAAAAAATATTAAGGTATCAGAACTTTATCTACAAGTCAAATACAGAGTGGCTCCAAAAGTTATATCAGTTTAAACATGAGCAATCTACCACGGGTGGCCACGTCTACGTTTTATTATAAAAATGAGAGTAGATTTTTTGTGATAATACACCAACTAAAAACAAAATTACTCATAAAAAGCCTAAACTAAATTAAACTTTTGACACCGTGCATCTCGAAATAATCCGCTTTGATCGACATCTCTTCAAGCTTTTACCAAGTAAATGCTGGAGTGCCTCAGGGCTCAGTATTGACACTAACATTGTTTCTTTTCACATCAATGACCTTCTCTCGTCCAAAACTAATTCCATTCATTGTTTGGCTGACGATAGTACCCTATAATCCAGTTTTCACATTCCCAAACCAATCTCTAAACCTCAATTGGAAAGCAAATGCAAAGCGATGCAGATATCTTTTTCACAGGAACTTAATTTAATATTGGATTGGGGCGCAAAAATCTGATCCACATTAATGCATCCGAAACACAATCATGTTCCTTGTAGCGAAAAAAGTCATCAAATACTCATCCGTTACTCATGAACGGCCAAGTTTTGCAGAGCAAAGACACCTTTAATCTTGTGTGCGTCAAATTTAAGAATAACCTTAACTGGCTACATTGTATTTATAGCCACAGCAGTTTCAAAAAGCTTGGATTTTTGTTTTTGAGTCAAAAGTATTTTTCCCCTTCTAATTTATACACTTTATATGTGTCCCAAATCCAACCTATCTTGGAATATTGTTATCATATCTGGGGAATGGCGTCCCCCACAACCCTTGGCATTCTTGTTTCCATTCAAAGACGAGCTGTTCGCCTCGTTAATGATCCTTCACTTACAGAAAGGCTTTCCTCATTGCCCATCGTCGGGCTGTGAGGGATTTATCACTTTTTTATAGGTAAATTCATGTCTTCCGCTCTAAAGAGTTGTCCAGTATAATTCCTCCACTCACGGTTCTCAACAGAGAAGCTCGTGGTATGCATCATTATACGGTCCAACTGGACAAACTTTCCACTTCGGTCGTTCTTTTATGGCTACAGTTTCTAGAATGTGGAACCCGCTGCCCGCGGAGGTCTTTCCTTTCCCGAAATCTTCAAGTATTTAAGTCACGAGTCAACAAACTTCCTCACTACCTCGCTGAAGACACCCACGGTACGTTAGTATTTAGGCTATAAGCCTTCGTGGATTGTCCAAAGAAAAAAATGAACCAGGGTAAAGTTCGGTGAGATCGTCATATTTGATCTCACGAATTTGTGGCACCTTTTAGAGACACTCTGTATACTTGTATACTATTGAAATAAGATAAAATATACTGGGGTTAACATTTAAAATTTGGAATTGGCTGTTATTTTCGATTAAACCAAAAGCAGCGATAGTAAACAAGGGAATAGATCAACCAAAGATACCAATTTTTACTTTTTTATCTCAAAAGGTAAAAAGTTATAAGAACCACCTTTAAGAAACATCAGGTATACCTTTGTTCGATTAACTTAATAACATAAGTAAAATATAGTGTTTTTTGACTTAAATTAACTGCGCAAGAATTGCAAAACAAGGGAAATATTCTGAAAACACTTAAGAGGATGCCGTAGCACGTTAAATTAGCTAAAACGCGATTCGCTGCCCTTTTTTAATTTTTTGTTTTGAGAAAAAGTTGTACATAGAAAAGTTTCTTAAAATGATCCAAAGATTATCGGAAAGTTAATTGATTTTTGGTAATGGTAATAATTAACTCATTAAATTTCCCAAAATTACAAAACCGTAAAAATAACCAACTTTCCGATAATCTTTGGATCATTTTAAGAAACTTTTCAATATACAACTTTCTTCTCACACAAATATTTAAAAACGGCAGCGAATCGCGTTTTAGCTCATTTAACGTGTTACGGCATCCCCTTAAGGGGGAGATACCTGTAAATGCTTGAATTTTAATTAATTTCTATGATTTTTTTAACGGAAGAGTCATTATACATATATTTTCAAAAATTGGTATGTAGTTTATTTAAATATTAAAATAATTTAAACTTTTTTTAATTGAATTTTTCAAAATGGCGGCTGCACGCTAAATTCTTGTACTAAGGTCGGAGAGAGACTTCTTAATCGGCGGGTACTCTAGCATCGGTTCTAGTGATTTGAAAATCAAAAATTAAAATTATTTGTGTTTATTAAAGTCATAATTTGTCGGTGAAACTAAAAAAAAGTTTTAAAAAATAAATTTGCGGATTACAATCTTTCAAGCAAAAATGAAAATGAGTTTTTGGCTCAATTTTTCCATCGTTCTTGCTTTGAAAAAATATTTTTTCAAAATATTTTGGAATTTTGTAGGTTCACATAAAAACTCCTGTTTTTTCAAAAAGTGTGCAAAATTTCAGGAAGATCAGTCAATAACTTTTTGTAGTGTTGGGCGATATATCAATAACCGCGATATTTCACCGCTGAATGGAAAATCACTGGAGCTACCAGTGATTTACTTTTTGCAAATACGGTGATCAGTGATTGAAGCGAATACTGCAACCGGGATCGACACGACACGCATTGGATGATCGCTGATCGCGCCGATCAAAATATAATATCTTTGGACAAACCACGAAGACTAAAAGCCTAAATACTAACACACCGTGGATGTCTTAAGCAAGGTAAGAGGGAGCTTGTTGACACGGGACTTAAATACTTGAAGATTTGGAGGGGAAGGAAAGACCTCCGCGGGCAGCAGGTTCCACATTCTAAAAACTCTAGGGATAAAAGAACGAACAAAGTGGGAAGTTCGGGGCCTGTCCAGTTGGACCGTAGAGGGATGCATGCGCGCGGAACCAAGAGTTTCTTTGTTGGGAACCGTGAGTGGAGGAACTATACTGGACAATTCTTCAGAGCAGAAGCCATGGAAGTACCTATAAAAAAGCGATAAATCCCCCACAGCCCGACTATGGGCAAGAGAGAGAAGCCTTTTGTAAGTGAAGGATCATTAATGAGACGAATAGCTCTGCTTTGAATAGAATCCAGAATGCTTAGGGTTGTGGGGGAAGCCATGCCCCAGAAATGAGAACAATACTCCAAGGGAGGTCGGGAATGGGACACATATAAAGTGTATAAATTAGAAGGGAGAAAAATACTTTTTGGCTCGAAAGAGAAATCCAAGCTTTTTGAAGCTGCCGTGGCTATAGATACAATATAATAATATACCTATGAATTAATATTTAATAATAATCTGTGAAGGAAAACAGTGATTTAAGCTGATATGATATTTATATTGTTTAGACGTGGCGGGTGGCGGGCACAGCCAAGTCAAAGAGAACATAAATAAACGTGCCGCTCGACCGATACTGACCGATACCGACAAAGGGTGCTGTTTTTTTGCGAATTTTATCGTTTTTTTTTATTCGGCAGTCGGCGTAATATGAGTAAATTTTGGTCAACACAGATAAAATAAAAGCTTTTAATTTTAGTTTATCTCTGCTGTTTGCGTCGTAAACAAATAAGGAAGCGTGTATTTTTATAATTTTTTGTGTGAATTTTATTGAATTTAATTACTTCAGTGCCGGTTTCTGTTATTGTAAAATACTGTATAAGTAAGTAAAGTATGGTCTAAGTGAATTATATAAAAATATAGTACTATTGCTGTTAATTTAATTTGCAGCATTATATTTATTTTTATAAAATCAATAAATATTATGCTGCATGTCAATGAAAACCGATAAGAGCTGCATAAATAATATATTCGTATTCATTGCCAGACACCGAGCAGTTTAGTTAAATATTTATATATAATTTAAGTCACTGCAGTGATTGAAATCACTGTTTAAAATCACGGTGATTTAGAAATTACTGTCGCCGTTTCACCGGTTACCAAAAATCACCGTATTCCCAACACTAACTTTTAAGCTATTGTGCCCGCCAATTTAAAAATATAATTTTGAGACGACTCTTTGTTTGACCTCCGGACAGTGCGGACGTGCGTAGAGGACTACAAAGTCTTCCCGGAGTGGCGGCTAGAGGTGTCGTACGAACGTTTTTTACCTTCGGGGATCAAGGAAAGATTCACGCTAAATTGACGGAATCTTTCTTCTGGATCTAAGCGCTGTGAGCGAATATTCCTATAAGCTGATGGTATTCTGTTTGGTGGTGAACACGAGGTATGTCTCAAATGGCGGGAAATAGATGGGCGTGCCATAGGAACTGTCAGTAGTGAAAGTGAAGGTTATACGTAACACTAGTAGCAGATCTTGGTTTGACAGCCGACAATTTATGCATTGCATCGATTGTTGAATTATTTGTTTTCTTTTGGAATTTCTGGGAGCTACGAGCTCGATTATCCAGATTTTTCGCCGACGAAGCCCTGAAAAGCATATTCCGGAAAGGGGAGAGTGGTGGATTGGACCTGAAGGGACCAAAACCAAGAAAATAAAATAGAAAAGAATAATTTTGAGACTTTGGAATAGGTACCTAAAAATGCAATGATTATAGTGACCCACCTTATTGAAAATTATATTCTAAAATTTTTGGTGACATGTTCTTAAAGGAGTATATATATATATATATATATATATATATATAGTAAAACATATTAGAAAAAAACATTTTATAGGTATCTTCCCCTTAATTTAGTAAAATTCGTTGGTTTAGAAGTTACTAATAGTTAAGAAGTTGTAATATACTGTATTACTATACCTGCTCGGCTACTTCGTTCCGCAAAGATGAATGGACACCCATAATAAACGGTGTAGGAGTTGATAAAACTTCCACCAGAGGGGCAGGTAATAGTGGTATATAAACATGCGTGTATCTAAATGGGTACATTATTGCTGTTAAAGCCCTACAGGCTTCGGTTAACCTAGAAATAAAACAAAAAAGTACTGTCAATAATAATAGCAATTTAAATAAAAAGCATTTTTTAGGCTTTGCATTGTTAGTTTAGAAAACTTGCAAAAAAAGAGTAGATATCAAAACTCGAAAATTATGACAAAAGAACGATTTTCAATGTAGGTAAAGAGCCCTCTGGCGGGATACAATCAATATGAATTATTACTAAAATGATGAAGTGACATCGACTTAGTTTATGCCCCAAATATCAGTATTATAAGTTATTGCTTAAACAAATAATTTAAAAACGAGCATTAAAAAATTGAACTTTGAGGGGTTGTAACTTGAAAACCAATATTTTGAATCGCCCTATACCGGGTGTTGCTCCGTCGAGCGGGACATAGGGAATCCCATGTAAATTTTGAAGTGGTCCAATATTGGCACCCCTAATTATTTTAGAAGAAAATATAATTAGGATTTTTTAAATAGCACGAAAAGTTGTACCCAGTGTACAAATTTCAGCTCTTCTCAGTCCGCCAGCTAAGAGATAAATGCTAAAATAAGTTACGAATCTCCTATCTTCTTACCCGCCTTGTATTATTAGAAGTTTACAATAAAATACTAGAAAAATTATTTAACCTCTCACTCTCAAGTTGTCAGATCAATGTCACATCATTCTTAAATAATGAACTACTTAAATCAAGAAAAATATATAAAAATGGTTTTACCAGGGAAATAGTTATCGGTAGAGTAGCGGACATGTTTGCAGCCTATTTTCCCAATAGGCCAATACCAAGTAAATCGACAATAGAACGGACGATAAAAAATTTGAAACTACATGCACAGTAATCAATAATTGCAAATGTGAAGAAAATCGACGTAATCTTTCGCCAAACGATTTTTTCTATGGGGACATTTAAAAACTAAGCTACCAATAAAAAATATGAACATTTAGTCCAGCTAAGGAATGCTATTTCCGCTGAATGTGCCAGAATATGGATGTACCAACTAGCCAACGTAAGAAATGAGTTTTATATTCGTTTAGGTTATTGTCTAGCAGTTAATGGACGAATATTTGAGCATTTGATTAAATCCTGATATTTTTGTCATAAATTAATTTCTAAATGTAAAAAAAATTGTTTTATTTGTCTTGCGTAACTGTGAGTGCATGTGTTGGAATTAGCTGTAAACTAAAATGAAATGCGAGGATTCTTTTGAAATTCTCGTATAAAATTGTTCAGTTTTGGCAATGACATTATAAATTAATGATCTAAATTGTCACTGATAAATCGATATGGTGTTTTTATTGTTGATTTCTAGAGTACAGGGTGCATAATGAGATACTACGTTGCAGAAGTATTAAGTAGTTTACTCTTTACTTGTTGGTTGAAAAATGCTAAAATTTTCATTTTGGGTGGAACTTGGGTGCTCTTCAATAAATCCTAATAGCATTTTTTTCTAAAATAATTAGGGGAGCCAATATTTGACTACTTCAAAATTTACATGGGATTCCCTATGTCCCGCTTGACGGAGCAACACCCGGTATACCTTTTCACTATAATTTTTTTAGAAATCCCTTAATTGTTTTTTGAACGTATTTTAGTTTAGTTTGTTGTCAGACATATGAGCATCTGTATTTTTATATGTCCACAACATACATTTAGAATTAACATTTCTTTAATACATACCTATTATAGCTTTTCGAATGAAAGAGTATCTTGTGTTCCGTCATTATGGCACAGAATAAAACTAACACATTTCTTATTCCCAACTGCTGAAACAGCAAATTCACAGAGGTGTGCGTCACAGGAAGCGAGGGGGATAACGGTGGTTGTAGAGCTTGCCTATCGCCAGCTCCGATACTAAAATCATCAAATGGAGCAAAATTAGACTAAAAAAAAATTACCAGACCAAGTATATTTCATCTCTGTAATTCTATACTTTGTATTTCAATCGTCAAAAAATTGTACACGCAAGTGCGTAAGGATTTTTCCGCCCTTGGTATAATAGTAGGGGAGCCCAAGATGCTATATTTGCAGTTACTCGAGCGTCATAGAGACCTTGTGGGTTGCAAAGCTTAGATGATAAATATATATATATATATATATATATATATATATATATATATATATATATATATATATATATATATATATATATATATATATATATATATATATATATGTATACCTTTTCATCGCGGCTATAGACTTTTAACTATATCAAAAAAATATTTTTATTATTTCGGCTTGCGGATATCGTTCAAATCGTATTTTTTTATCTTTGGACAAACCACGAAGGCTAAAAGCCTAAATACTAACGTACCGTGGGTGTCTTAAGCGAGGTAAGAGGATGTTTGTTGACACGGGACTTAAACACTTGAAGATTTGGGGGAAGGAAAGACCTCCGCGGGCAGCAGATTCCACATTTTAGAAACTCTAGGGATAAAAGAACGAACAAAGTGGAAAGTTCGGGGCCTGTCAAATTGGACTGTATAGGGATGCATACGCGCGGCACCGGGTATTGAATTATATATTTTTCGTTCTCTTTGAATTATTTTCTTCAAAATAAAAAAAAATCACCACGCTCGATCATGTCAAAATTACGTTTTTTTACAACTTTGTAGTCCTCCGCTTTCTTTACGTCACTCTCAAATTGTCAGATTAGTGGAATATACACTCTTAGCAGATTATTAACTTACCCTATCTTAATCTGACGCGTACGACAATGTCTGATGGATATATTTTGGTTTCTTACAATCGCCCTTGTATACGGGGCTCATGTTTGGTAGAGGTATTTCATCGGGTACAAGGTATTCTCCGGTATATTTTTCTGACGCGCTTTAGTAACTGCAGAAATCCCCTCTTGGGCTTCCCTACCATAATACACTGGCGAGAATTTAGGTCACTTTGAAATAAATTGTGATTTTTTTTTGTTGTAAGTTCTTTTTTGTGTTTTTTTTGCCATCAAAACTTAATTGTAAATATTATTATTTTGAATCTATGATTCATTCTGATAAAGCAACAAACTTACATCAATACTTTTCTACAACTAATTTGCTGGTGTTAGTACCCTTCACTTCAGTTTTCAGGTTCTCAAACCAATTTCTAAGCCTGACTTGGAAGGTAAACGCAGGGCGATGCAAATATCTCCTTCACAGATCCTTAGTTTAGTATTAGATTGGGGCGTCGAAAATCTCATTCAATTTTATGCACCCAAAACACAATCATGTTCCGTATCGCGAAAATTGTCATTAATACTGATCCCTTACTTAATACTTAATTTTAAAGGCGCTACATTTAAGAAACGCCTTAACTGGAAAAAGAACATTGTATCTAAAGCCACACTAGCTTTAAAAAAGCTGGAATTTCTTTTTAAAGCCAAAAAAATATTTTCCTCTTTTATTTTATACACTTTTTATGTACCCCAAAACAAACTGTACAACCCTCGGCATTTTTGCTTCCACTCAATGAAGAGCAATGTGTCTTATTAATGTCCCTTTTCTTACAGATAGGCTTCCCCCTCTTGCCCATTGTCAAGCTGTGGAGATCTATCAGCTTCTGCCCCGAAAAATTATTCACTAAGAAAAGAAACATGTATGACAGATAAAATATCTCCAAAAACAATCCAGCGCCCATTATAAAATGAAATTCTATTTTGGTTGTCTAGTAATTTGTTAAGACCAACCCTATCAAGGCGCACATAGGGACATCCTAAAATTATTAAGTTCGTGTTCTTCGTGCTAGATATCAGGTTGTTTATATTGTTTTCATTAATTAAGTTTTCTCTTGTGAGATCGCCAGGGCTCGTGAACACCAACAGAAAATCCTCCTTTGTAAGCTGCTTATTGTAGTATCTGAGTCTGTCTTCAATATTATGGAATGTAGTTGTTTGCTGATACTGAATAAATCCTTCAAAACTGAAATTTGTACATTTTTTTAGAAGAGAACAATGATTTACAGTTTTACAAGCATATGCTTGAAAAATCACAACTTCAAAGAGACCTTAATTCTCTGTTCCACAATGCGATAACTCTTATTCTTACCTAAATCTAACTTGTGGACCACCAGGGGAGGAACTTGTATACAGCCCAAAATATTACCAACTAAAGTTTCCAGTGGAACAGTCATATTTTCTACATACACACAGTAAATTATACCAAGGCAGTTCTAAAAATGAAAAAAAATATGTTGCCAAAATATACTAAGTGACATAGAAATCCGAACACCCAGTTTAAATGGTTTTATATAAATGAAATTTAGTGAATTTATTTATCTTACTGTAAATAACAATGGATAAAATTTTCAGCCTTATCAGTTCGACATTCCGGTTTTTATACTGTTTTTTTTTAATTCACTAACGATCTAAAAATGAATATTGCAGCCGCAGTAAAGATCCAAATTTGGCGGATTTTGGTTGTTGACATTCTTTACGATTGGTTACGATGCCTAGAGTACGAAGACCTGTACGATTTCGTCAACTTAGTGAGTTTGATAGGGGCCGTATAGTGGGACTTCGGGAAGCTGGACTTTCTTTTCGGGAAATTGCAGTTAGAGTGCAAAGAAGTGTAGACACTGTGGTTAGGTGTTGTCAGGAATGGCTTCAAGAAGGCCGTACGCAAAGAGCAAGGGGCACTGGACGCCGCCGTAGAACAACAGACCGTGAAGATCGCCGCCTAAGATTATTGGCCTTAAGGGATCGTTTCTCCACTACCAGGTCCTTTGCAAATGAATAGTTTGCAGAACACGGAAGACCTATTGGCATGCGAAGTGTTTACCGACGAATGAGAAGTTTTCGCCTGTTTTCATACCGGCCACACTGGGTCCTCCCTTTAACTCGAGAACACCGACGTAATCGCCTTGAGTGGTGCAGACAACGGTCACTCTGGGATCAGGAATGGAACAGTATTGTCTTTAGTGACGAGTCTCGATTTTGTTTAGGCATGCACGATGGTCGAGCCAGGGTTAGAAAGGAGGAATCCACAGTTTTTTGTTGAAAGACATGTTCATCACACTGTTGGAGTTATGGTTTGGGGTGCTATAGCTTATGGCTCCAGGTCACCTTTAATCTTCATCAGAGGTAACATGAACGCGCAGCGTTATATCCAAGAAGTTCTAGAACCCCATTTTTTACCCTATCTTGACACTGGCAAATTCAACTTTCCAACAAGATAATGCCCGACCACATGTTGCAAGAGTCACAATAGACTTCTTTCAACGTTATGATGTCACATTGTTACCATGGCCACCAAGATCTCCCGACTTATCCCCAATTGAGCACGTGTGGGATATGATGGGTAGGAGATTGCTCAATTTGCAACGTCCTCCTCAGACTCTACAAGCACTTCAAGAGGAGTTGGTGGTTGCCTGGAATGAGATACCACAGGAGGACATTGACCACCTGATCAGAAGCATGCCTAGGCGCGTTGGAGAATGCGTAACACATCGGGGTGCATCCACACATTATTAAAGGTAAAAGGGCTTTAAACCAATGAAATCATTTTGAAATTTTTATCATTTATTTATTATGCTTCATTAAGTACTAATACAAAATTTTATTAAAATAAAACCATTTAAACTGACTGTTCGGATTTCTATGTCACTTAGTATACTATTCTTGAATGAAAGTTTATTATATTTAAAAGTTTTAAATAAATGAGAAGTTTTGTTTTAAAAAGAGGCATGTCCAAATGTAACATAAAACCTTCATCCACTGATGTCTTTAATTATTATTATTTAGCATTGGTTAAAGCAATAAATATTTCATTTGCTAAAGGAGAATTTCCTAAATGTTTAAAATGTGCTTTAATAATACCAATACACAAAGGAGGCGATGGTAATAACCCATCCAATTTTAGACCGATTTCTTTATTATCTACCTTATCTAAAATTCTTGAAAAAATTGTTAAAAATGAATAATTTGTTTTTTAAATAAATATAAAATTTTAAATATAAAACAATTTGGATTTCAAAAAACAAAAGAACCGATGATGCTATTTTTTCATTTTTTGAAAATTTATATTTAAATCTAAATATTAATGAAGTTGCTGCGCTGCAGCTATTTTTTGTGACTTAAGTAAGGCTTTTGATTTTGTTAATCATGAAATTTTATTAAGAAAATTAGAAATATATGGCTTCAGGGGTATTTTTTTAAAAGAGATTAGATCATATTTATCTGAAAGAAGCCAAATTGTCAACTTAAATGGACAAACATCCGGAGCTAAATGTATTACGTCTGGTGTACCACAAGGTTCTGTATTGGGACCACTTTTTTCTTGTTATATATAAATGATTTAGGTTCAGTTAAAATTAATGGCGAATTTACAATATTTGCAGATGATACTACATTTTTGTGGCATAATAAAAATGTAAATGATTTAAACAAAAATATCGAAAAAGATATTTTAATAATTAAACAATGGTGTGATTCAAATTTGAATTCTTTTAACATAAATAAAACAAATATATTGACATTTAGGTGTAACCTTAATAATATCACTTTAAATAATGAAATTATTAATAATCCTTCATTTAATAAGTTTCTTAGTGTTTATGTAAATAAAAACTTAAATGTTTTAGAACATATTGAAAATGTATGTAAAAAAATTAGCCCAGGTTGTTACGCTCTTAGAATTCTTTCTACTGAACTTAATTTTCCATTACTGAAAACCAGATATTTAGCATTAATTGAATCAGTAATAAGAAATGGTATTTGTTTCTGGGGAAACTCTAGTCAAAATCTGTTAAGCTTAGTTTTTATTTTGCAAAAAGAGCTATCAGAACTATTTGCAAAATCAAATCTAGGGAATCTTGCAAACCTTTATTTATTAAACATAAGATATTGACACTGACATCTATTTTTATATTGGAAACTGTTTAATATATAAAAAATATTGGTGTAATTATAATGAAAACTCTTTATATAATTTTAGAAATAACTCCTGCATTGATCTACTTATACCACATTCAAATATGTATAAAAATCTATAATTTATGAACCAAAAAGATTTTTAATCATTTACCAAATTCTATAAAAAAATATTAAAAACATAAAGAAATTTAATAAAAAAAATGTTAAAACAATTTTACTTAAAAGAGCGTATTACAATTTAAATGATTTTTTCGAGGATACTTTTACATAAAAGGTATTTCTTTTTACTATTACATATTTGTGCGTGTATCTGTCTATGTTGTGTATGTATATATAATTTATCGTTTTGCTTTGTCTACAAAGATATCTATATATTTTTATCACAATTAAGCTTATTATTATTATCTTAATTAATTTAAATATGATTTTCATGCATTGTGATATGTCTTGTTTTATTCAATTTTCATACTTTCTTATTGATTTTTCAAGCCCTGTATCATTTTAAAACGATTTAAAGTTGTAAATCGATAAAAATGATAACAGATTTCAACATTGACATTAAATGACTTTTGATAATTGTGAGCATTTGTTTTTTAAAATAAACACTCCTCAAGTATTTTTTTCTACACGTAAAACAAAAATTACTTACTCTAAATGTTTCTATATAGTCTAGTCTGGAGACTAACACCAAACATTTTGGTGCATACATTATATTGCTATGGGAAATGGATGGAAGTATGGGCTTTAAGAGGGTCGAGTCTCCTTCTACTGTGTCTTCTTCCTATTAAAAAAACATATGCTAACAACACGACGTTTTTGTGCTAACAATGATAGGTAAAAAAGTACTGGTACCTTAAAATTAAATGTTAAACTGTTCGCGAGAAAATTCAATTCAAAAATCTTATTGTACATCTCCGAAAATTTTAAGTATAGAAGGAACAGTTTAAAAATGTAAATTCGGTGCTTTTTGATAGGAAAAAAATCACAAAAGTTTAAAGCCAATAAATCGGCATGCTTGTCTTCGCGGCCACCTTTGCTATATTTCTTTATGATATGCCGGTTGATGCAGCTGGTCATCGCACTATGGGATAGAAATTAATTTTTTGGTCAAAATTCTGAAACTTACCAGTCTAACTTAAAATGAGGTGCTTTTTACTGGAAAAATATTATAAATTATTACAAATGCTTTTTGGAAACCTAAAACTTATTATATGTTATTATAAATTTACACCCCCTTAACATTATTTTTTATTGTACAAAATAAACTAAAATGTCAGCTTGTTTGGTTAATTCGGTAGTATTCTAATCAGTAATCCGATGATGATTATCTCATATGATATACAGGGTAAGACAATAGGTATGATTTTTTTTAAATGGAATACTCTGAATATTATATCACCAACAAAAAAATAATTTAAAAAGCTTTAAAAAATTCTACATTTGATGTGTCTATCTCAATTAGTTTCGGAAATATGACCATCCAAATCTGAAAAATAATTTTAAATTATTCTTAGAACCGTAATAGAGATACATCTTCACAACTTTTTTTATTTTTTAACGTATAAAATAAATAAAAAACACTGTTTTGTTGGGTAGATTCTGTAAAATCCATATCTTTCATCAAAATGATTTATCTTTTAGGATTTACAGTGTAGGACAAAACATATTAAATTTTAAAATGGAAAACCTTGTAAATTATAAAAAAATCTTGTATCTGTCCTTACACTTAGAAGTAGCAAAAAGTAGGAAGGCAATTGTAAGTACAAAAACTGATAAAGAAAAAGGTAAAAAAATCTTTGACAAAAGTAGCGAGACTTCGCGAGACTGCATCGGAAACACAACAATAGCTCTTATTAATTAAACTCTTTTACTTTTTTAGTAATCAAGGGTAATAATAAACTAAGAGATTAAATGTTGTATATTTATGTTTACTTAAAATACATTTTCAAGTTTCTTATTACCCCAATAAACGTCGTCATATCCTTTTATAATTTTGCGTACATGTAGTTTGAAGTATCTACTTTGAAATACACAGCATGAGCCATTAAAATTTCAAAGTTGCTTTTGGCCAAAATAATGGATTTCTATCTCATAGTGTATCGGCGCGTTGCTGTAAAGGATAGCGGCTCCTTTGTATAAAATAGTCCGATTGCAGGCGGCCTTTTTTATGTTTTTTTGTATTATTTTCAAAGGGTACCAAATTTGCGCTTTTAAAATGTTCTTACTATACATCGTAATGCTGTATCAGCGAAATTCAATAGTTAGGGATCCCTGAACCATTTTTCCAAGTCATTACTAGCAAGCTATTTTTTTTCTAATTGCAAGTTCATGAGTTCAAAAAAGACAAGTTGGTCATGGTCTTGGACTTAAAAATATGTATTTATTTATATACAAATGTACACTACAGAATAAAAACATTCTAAATGGTACAAGAAAAAGGAAGCAATAGCTAAGGTCAAAAGGTACAATAATATAAATATAAAATAACATACAATATAGAATAAATTGAAACAGTTAAAGAGCACACAAAACAAAATAAAGTCCCATATAAGTACCAGTGACAAAAATAATTAAAAAACAATAAACTTAAACTAAAATGTACAGTCAACAGTTGTTCGTTCTTTTATCCCTAGAGTTTCTAGATTGTGGAACCTGCTGCAAGCAACAACAAAGCAAACACGATTAGTCATCCTATATGAAATGTTTACATGCCGGCATTCGCCGTGTATATAAAAATAAAATCATGCTGCCTTAAATTAGTTTTACCGCTTACACTGTGAATTACTAATACATATTTCATATAACTATACACTAAACAAAAAACTTTAGATGTATAAATGATACAACAACAAATTAAAAAAATGAATAAACAAGTTGTTACTCTAAATAATAGATTAAAAGTAATATAAAGTTAAACAGGCTTGCGACGATTTAAATGAACTGAGATTTTTTTAATTTTAAACGTAGTTAAAATAAAATTGGTTGTCTGAAAAGTCGGTTTACTGACGATAGTTGATCGTGACAACGTCACAGGAAAATACTGATGGAATGGTTCGCATTTATCGTTGCTATAAACAATTGACACCACATTCACTCTTCACTGCACTTCATACTTAACGAAAACATGTAAATGTATTATTGTATAGCAGCTGTCCACGTGGAGTGCTCACTTAAGTAGGAGAGAAACAGATGTCAAACGCTGCTGAATGCGGAGGCCGAAAGCGCTCTCGCTTGCACTTCAAGCCTGAAATGGAATGTCTCAGAGCGAGGTAACGCTGCATGAGTCATGTTTTTGGTGCGTGCAGCCGGTTCTATCGAATAATAAGATGTTGTCACGTAAAAAAAAAGGAGGTTATTTTATTGAAAACTAAGAGCTTACATACAATATGTAACTAAAAAACATAACTATTCGTTTAGTATAAACTGATAGAAATAAAAAACCCGAACTAATCAAAAAAGTAAGTTTTTTTTACCTAATTTATTTGCAACACAGATCTTAAAGATCCAATACATAAACAAAACAGTAGAAAGTATGTTTATTTTTAAATCTTATGTCTGTTTTTTTTTATGTAGTAGGTTGTTTTTATTATTATTATTATTTCTTTTTACTCAGAATGACAATGACTTATTTTAAGCTTTTAGTTACCTATTAGAAATTTCGATGCTATTGATTAAAGCTTTGTTAACAAGATTTTTTTCTTATCAACAATAAAGCATATTTTGACTTTATCTTCTTTATCTTATCTATTTATCTTACCTCATCCACAGGCTTACTAGGAGTAATGGAAACAGTTTCATTAAAACATAAGCATGCGCAATAGTGGCGGTTTGCGTCGATATCTGTAAGAACGGACACGAAGAACCGTGGTTCCTGTTTTTCTGTAGACAGAGTCCATCCTTGAGGCTGACAAAACTGTAATAAACAAACAAATTCGATGTTATATACCGGGTGAGAACGAAATTACTATCCAGCAATTTATTTTCTTAAGTGCAACCGTACAGTTTTCAAATTTAGGACGTTAGGATTTGAATTCTACAGGTCGTTCCTGATATAAAACCTTTAATATTTCCATCACCTAACTCTTTTGGTTTTGAGAAAATGGCGTTTGAAAATGTCCAAACTACAGCACAATATGCAGTTTTATGGGAAAACAAATGAACATCACAAAAATTAAATATGCTTAAAATAGTTCTTTTTAATGACTCTACCTTTAGAGATCATTGTTATACCACTTCCTGTTTAACAGGAAATGCTGTAAAATTTGAACTTCTATGGATGATGGCCCTGGTAATTTTAATGGAACACTCTATATGTTTTTTAAGATTTAAATTCTTTAAGCTATTCCTGATATAAAACCTAAAATACACCCATAACCTATCTTCTTTAGTTTTAGAGAAAACAGCGTTTGAAAAGGTCCGAACGCCCTCACAACAAAGAGTTCCATAAATATTGTGTCGTCGTCTGAACCTTTTCAAACGCCGTTTTTTCTAAAACTAAAAAAATAGGGCTATGGGTGTATTATAGGTTTTAAATCAGGAATAGCTTAGAGAATTTAAATCTTAAAAAAATATAGGGTGCTCCATTAAAACTACCAAGGTTATCATACTTAGAAATTCAAATTTTACAGCACTTCCGGTTAAACAGGAAGTAGTATTATAATGGTATCTAAAGGTAGACTCTCCTAAAAGAACCAATTTAAGCATTTTCAATTTTTGTGATATTCAGTTGTTTTCCCATAAAACTGCATTTTGTGCTGTCGTTTGGAAATTTTCAAACGCCATTTTCTCCAAAACCAAAAGAGTTAGGTTATGGAAATATTAAAGATTTTATATTAGGAATGACCTGTAGAATTCCAATCCCAAAAATATATAGGGTGTTCTATTAAAAATATCAAAGTTTATATCACTTCCGGTTAAACCGGAAGTAATACACAGATGCTATTATGTCCTAAATTGGCATCCGGTGATACAATATAACGTCCCTAAATTTGTAAACTATACGGTTGCACTGAAGAAAATAAATTGCTGGATAGTAATTTCGTTGTTACCCGGTATTTTACACAAAAATTATTGCTTTTTGGTGGTAGTAAAAACTAGTATTTATTTAATTATGCTGAAAACATAGGGGTAACAAAAAAGCTATAAATATTACCAGCTGGTAAAATTAAAAAATGCAAATATTTAATTGAAAAAAAGTTATGACCAAATTAAGAAAAATATAATTAGCCTAGTTGACACCGCGAGGACCAATTAGATCCGTGGACCAAACCTAGGACTTATATTTGTTAATTCACTAGTGTTTACACCAACTTAGTTTATGGATCAATTCAATTCACGTTTAATCCTAGTACCAGAATAACAGCTGAGCATATGACCAGAACCTAACCTCGTTTTTTATCTTTTAAAACTGTATCGCTTTTAAATTCCATATGAAAAAAAAATACGCAAACAGTTTTGGTTAAATATCAACAAAATTTTTAAAAATATAAACAAACAACAAAATTATTAGGTTTAGACCGAAATTCAACGTCTTTTTCATCGAAATGCGTACTGTCAAAGATCAAGACTGTCATTTTGGTCCACTAAAAAAGTCCGACGTGTTTACACCAAGAAAAATCATATTTGGTCACCCCCATTTGGGAAGGACTGAATTGGAGTAGCAAATTTTAATACTCAAGTGTTTACACCCTGAATAAAGTACGCGTGACGTCATTTAGACCTCGAACTAAAAATTTGGTTCTCCCGGTGTAAACTAGGCTATTGATTTTTGTTAATAAATATTTGATAAATATAAAAATCTGTGAATTTACTTACCCATTCTATTCCTTCAATGAATGGTGTGTCTGGCCAGTCCTTTAGAGGAAATCTTTGAAGAATAGTTCCACTTCCTAAAATTATGTTTTGTTGTTAAGACTACTAATACAATAAACCTTAACAAGCTGAGTAGCTTTGACAAATTTATACAGGGTGTCCGTGTCCAGTGATGTGAATGATACACAGAGAAACCACAGATTTCTTAAGCCAAAATATATAGATTTACCTAAACATACTTATATTCAAGAATTAGTACAGTTAAACCTCTATAACATGAACCTCCACAAGTCAAAATTTTCTCCAAGTCGAATTTTATTGCTTTTCCTTGCTTATTTGCTACAATTCTAGTGTATTTTTATCTCCTTAACTCGAAGAAGATAATTCGCCCGAGTGATAAATAAGTCTCTATAAGTCGGAATTTCAAGTCAAGGTCAAAATTAAATCAATATTTTATACTACAAACATGAGGGAGTATAACCAGAGACAACAATGAGACCAGTAACTGGTCCTAACAATTTGTCCATTGTATTTATCTCTTTATGGTTTAACGCAAGTTCCAATAAATATGTCTTTGTCTTTCATCATGGCAGGCTATCGTAGATGGAGCAATCATCGCTTTGCCCTGGTTGCCAAGTTGTTTACAATTTCTGCATGTAAACTTTAATGTCCTTTTTTGCCTCACATCTAATTAAGAGAAAGAAAATATACCATGAATCGAATATTTTTAACTTGACAAACGTTGCCGCAGGCAGTCACGCCGAAATGTTATTCGATATTTGTGTTTGATATTTT
Source organism: Listronotus bonariensis (assembly GCA_014170235.1). NCBI lineage: Eukaryota > Metazoa > Arthropoda > Insecta > Coleoptera > Curculionidae > Listronotus > Listronotus bonariensis. The sequence goes on from JACEGR010006995.1 coordinate 47,904, forward strand.
TCAATGGCCGATTTGTTTGGACAGTTTGTTTACATTTTCTGTGATGTATTGTGTGTTTCGTGGTTTTTTACCTTTAATTGGACTTTGAATATTGACTTTTATTAGTGATCACAGTGTATATATTAAATTTGTGCTTTTCAACAGATAATTTAAGGTAATATTGACATGGTTATCTGTAAGAAAAAATCTTTATAAAAACCAAATAAATGACATTTTTAATAAGGTGTGTGTAATTATTGAACTAAACCCCAATATTTTATATTAATAGTAAACAAAAACAAGTACCTAACATTAAGGGCTAAAATGGCACAGCTATATAATTTAAATTTGGCGAGCAAACGATAAAGTCGACTCACGCGCCATCTGCGTTTGCCTTCCTTGAAGACAGACAAGGAAGGCCCAGCAGCTATCTCTCTCTCGGATAATTTATTTACATTTAGTTGCTCGTCTCATTCTTGTCTCTGGTACAACTCCTCACTGTTTGTGCGTTGTAATAAAATAATAAAAAGAATATAATAAAATTTGGTTTTAATGTTTTCCTTATACTCGTAGAAAAAAAAACGTTCCTAACACGTGCCGAAAGTGTCTTTCCCACATTTGCCTGCTTGGCCGAACTCCGCTACGCGTCGTTTGTCCAACTGCAGTTGTAATTTGTAATGTGTAATGTAAATATACTATTTATTTATCATTATGCTTTTTTTTATAAAATAAAATATTTTTGAGATATTTTGTATCATTCTCTCACTTAAATTCCTTAACTGAAAGTAAATTGGCGGTCCCCTAAATTTCAAGTTATAGAGGTTTAACTCGAAAAGAAAAGGCAAAGGGTGTCAAAGTGAAAAACCCATTTTTAATTTATATCTACATATAATTTGTGATTGTTTTAAATATTGTAATAAAACTGAGTATTCACTAAATATAATAGATTTGGATGGCCATATTTCCAAAATTAATTTGAATAGATTTATTATAGGTGGATTTTTATGCTCTTTAAATCAGGATTCAGAAGCCAAAAAATGTGACCATTTAAGCGACAATAACTCAAAAACAGTAAAGGATAAACATGTAGTACCCTTACTAAAAAACACTTGGAATTGACCATAGAATTCAAAAATATAATAAAAATATTGACAACCACATTGAATTCGATATTTACAGAAAACCAACGACGACAGACACGGTAATAAATTACGCATCGAACCAATCATGGAAAATAAAATTATCTTCTTTTCATAGTTTAATTCACAGACTTGTCACTTTCCCATTAAGTCAATCAAATTTTAACAAAGAACTCTGCATTATTAAACAAATAGCAAGAAACAACGGATATAAAGAATCACTTGTTGATAAATTGTTAACAAAGAAAAAACAAAAGTTAATTGCTAAAGAGTTTTATAGTATTACAGAACCTAAAAACAATAATTTTAAGTTTATCAATTTTATACCAAACATCAGCAATAATGTATCCAATAGGCTAGATAAGTTAGGCTGTAAAACTGTGTCTGTAAAAAGGAGTAACCTAGGTAGATTATTAGTTAACAATAAAGACAAAACAGAAAAATTAGATATGTCAGGGGTTTATAAAGTTAATTGCGCAGACTGTAATGCGGAATATATTGGTCAAAGTGGAAGGAGCATAAAAAACAGAATAAAAGAACACAAAACATCAATTTTAAATGGTTTAAAAAACACAGGCATTTCAACACATTATAATAGAACAAAACCACTTTATAGATCTTAATAATGTTAAACTAGTCCATAGAGAAAACAAAGGTAAAAAATTAAATTTATATGAACAACTAGAAATTAAAAAATCACTTATAGACAATACAACTCTTTCTACCAATGATCAAATAAATTTCGCAGATATGCCAATTATAAATAAATTTATTACCACATCTGGGCCGCATAATAAAACCCCTAATAATATTTTATAGACCTTTTGGGAAAAACGTGTTAAATGGTTCTGTTTGTAAATATTTCTCTTTTTTAAGTTTAGTATACGAAGTACTCTTGATGAAGCCCTAGAAAGGCGAAACAATTGTAGAGTAATGCTCTAATAATTTTTGAAACATTAAAAAGCAATTTTTTCTATTTAGTATTAATATTTAAAAAATGTTTCACAAGAAACCAACTGCGGATACAATTCAGTGTAATAAATATGGTGTTCCATTTAAAAAATACAACTTTCATGGCATAAATCTTTTGTTTTTCATGCATTTTTTTTTAATACGATTTTTTAATTCTCTGAGCATAAATACATCGATTGGCTATCTTGAATTTCTTTAAAAATACGGGGAAGTCAAAAAATATGCCATTTTTCCTCTTAAATGGAATACCCTGTACAATGTACGATGTGATAAAAAGTTATTTAATTGATAACAAAAACTTCAAGTGAGCTTGCACATGAATGTTTACTGACATTTATAATGCCTATGCAATATCAGTTGAATGAAGCAATTATAGAAATTGCAATAGCTGCCTAAAAGATAAAAAACATATTTACATAAAACCTACTTAATTGATAACTTGTAATGTTCCCCAAAAAACGTGCTTACATCATCATAAAAATATGTAGTCATGCAAACAATTAAAAATATTTAGCTATAGTATAAAAAAATCTGCATAAAACTAAAACGCTTTTTTGACGTTTGTGTTGGTGGGGAGAGGGGATATCCCTGACCAAGTAAATAAATTATACACGTTCGGCGCTTGAAAAGTTTCGAATATGATTTTTGGGCAATGTGTAAAGAAAGACGGAGTAGAGCGAGAACAAAATTGGCTCCGCCCTGTACGGCTATCGCGTCGTCGCGTCGTTGCGCTTATCAGTCCGATCAAAGTTCGGTTGCAATTCTTCGCATACCAAGTACGTGTTAGCCTATCATGTTTACAATTTATTTTAACCTTTGGTACGAAGGCGGATACAGTAATAAAGTAAAAATGGTCTTCACTGTTGAACAAAAGATTAATATCATTAAATGGTATTGTCGTGCGGAGAGTGCAGAAGAAGTTGTCGGCCGTTTTGAGCGCGTGAAATTCCAATACTTTATTTGAGGCTGACCTACCCATCTCCAAGCGCAGGCTAAAGTGCACTGCGAGGCAGCCGAAATTTACATTCACATCGAGCGGACCCGAGCAGTACGGGGAATCGCAGTCGCTATCGGTGGGCGGTTACCTATGCAGTCGTTCTCTGTCGACTCTCTATCTATTAGTGTCTAATATATTAAAACGCAATCCGTTAGATTCAACTCGCCAAACCTGTATATGATAATAAATGAAAAAGTATGAAACTTTTATACAGGAAGATTTTTTCTATCCTTCTTGGTTATATTTAAAAGTGAGTGGCAAAGTATAAATGAAAACCCTGTACATAGTTCTGGTAACATGTAGTAAAAATTAAATTAATAGTTTTTGTTTCTCTTTTAAGTTATTAAGGAACTAATGATATATTATTTGCTAAATATATTATATGCAGATACTTATTTGGAACCTTTATTTCAAAACCAGGCCAGACAAACTCAACATGACATTAAAAAATGTTTATTAGGGGGTAAACAAGTCTAATAAAAGGTTATTTCAGAGACTCAATCGTCATCTTTTATTCACTTATCAAACTATTACTTACTTTCTTTTTCGTGATCATATCCCACAATGACAAAATAGTCAGCTAGTCTCGACATGTTTATTTACCCTCTAAACTGAATACTAAAGTAACTTTTCTTTCTTTCATTTTCACCAAATACAAATTTTTTAAAGTAGAAAATTATTCAAAAACCGATGGGCTGAAATTTTTGACATTGTTTTGGTAAACTGTTCCTGCTGTTGCTAATTTCAAACTAGAACTTATAAATATTTAAAATTGCTGACAATTCCCGATCGCATTCCTGTAATGTTTATTTATTTTAATTAAACAACCACACCCAAATATTACTAATTTCTAAACAAAAATCTTTACGCCATTTTACACATAAGACAACTTTAAAAAATCGTTTGACACATGTACGGCTAATTGACAATTGTTTGACAGATTTATGACTGGCTGTGTTGCCAACTCTAATATATTTGAGATCTATTGCAATATGATCATGAACAACGGTAAGATAGCGGATCGCGTTCATACATTAGAGACATTTTGCACCTCTTAAAATAACAGACGTTTTTTGGCCTCCTTATGGTTATCGTTATTAAACATAACGGTTACGGCAGCAGTTTTAGACAAAGATTTTGCAGCCTCTTTTAAGAAATATATCTTGCGTCTGCGCTCTCGACACATAACCTTATTTTTGCCTGTGGTTCACCCATTTTAAAGTTAACGAAAAATCAGTATTTACTTTTATTCTTCATAAGATATAAAATCATATTTAAATATATGCAAACACTTCTGTTGATTTCGTTTTTTAAAGTAGATGCAAACAATACAGTATAAGCAAAACACAAAAAGTAAGGTTAGGTTTGGTTGTAGAATAAAAAGCAAGTGTACCAGATTGTAACATCTAATTTAATTACTGATTTAGAATATCCGTAAAAGTGCAAGTCCGTTTTAATTTCTTAACACTATTTGATTTTTATTACTGCTATAGATTTTTCGCTAATTAGAGCCTAGGTATAAATGATATTTTAATTAATACGGCATTAAAATTTTAACCCTTTAAATAATTGATATTAAAATTTCTACAATCCGGCAACCACGCAGTTTAACAATAACGATAACGATAACGATAAGCTCTTCGGTATTCATCCGTAATTAAAGGAGTCCGGTATGGTTAATAACGATAACGGATCATGTTTGCGTTACTGCGCAATCTCAGAATAACGTTAACCCCAACGGAATTGCAAAATAGAGACATTTTGCACCCCTTATTTTGCAATTCCGTTCCGTTCTTTTTAGAGGTATGTGGTTTTGCATGATCGTCCAAACCAATCAAATTACATGAACCTGTCCTTTTACTGTAGTCCATAAATTGTTAAATGACCTTGTTTACAATTTTAGGCTTTCAACCACTGCTTTCAACCAATTATAACCGCGGAAATAATTGGTGACAACTTTGAAGTATAATACATTGTTTAAACATCAACATATCCGATTGGTAAATATCGTTTTAAAATTGGTTCTTCGCCTCATTGATGATGGAAATTTTAAACTAATTTTAAACATTCTCCCGTATTTTAAAAATGAGAAGTTAGCTATAAATAAACGTTGACAGATGACGAAACTGGCAGCAGCTATGTAGCAACATTTTCTAAATTTTAAAACCTTCGAACATACATCCGCATAAAGGCATTTATTTGTGCGAAAATCGTGCATCATCGCAAATCAACATAAAGTAGGAAAAGAATTTTTAAAATCTGTCCATATTTGACGGAGTAATCGCTTAACATACACACACAAAAAAAAAAAAGAAAGATACAGGCGAATTGAGAACCTCCTTCTTGCTTACTTGGTTATTGGCGTTGCTGCTCGGTGATTGCCAAGCCTCCACCTTTTTGACGTCAGTGAAATAGAAGAAGAAAAAGAAGAGATTTATAGGTTATGATCATTATTGTAACTGTTTACATTTTGTGTTGTTATTTTTATTGTCAATTTACATTCACACCAAAAATTGGGGAATGTATCTATAATATTTTATATTTTGTCCATTTATAAAGAATGGAAATAAATGTGTAATTGTTAAGAGATAATTAATACGACTACTTCTAAATTTGAAGCTTCTATATGCTTTAAGTGCGGAGTTGTAAGGAAAAAAAAGTGTTAAGTTCTAGTTATTTACTTAATTGTAATTGCAATGGTGGTGTGTGCTCCTGAACAAGGCCTGCAGGCCGATATAGTTTTTTTGATCGAAGCTACTGCAGCAAATGGTGCTTATATCTCAGATATTAAGTCAAACTACATTATCCCAACCCTAGAGTAAGTATAGAATGAAAGAGAAAAAGTATTTTAAGTCAACACTGGACATAAACTATTAATATAAATTTTTTAATTAAAATTGGCAATGCATTGGTTTGTAAATAATAAGCATATTAATAATTTTAATTTAGCAAAGATTGATGTATTGATAATAAAAATTAAATTAAAACATTGGTTCCATCCAGGTATTTTAGCCAAGGAAGTATAGATGAAAACAACTACATTTCGGAAAACTCAAATTCGTTTTATGGTATTGTGACATATCAAGCTGCAGATTGCTTACCACATCCCTGCACTGATACTTTCGGACCTTTTTCTAGTCCCACAAAAGTTTTAGCTGCTATTGAACGGCTAGAGTAAGTAGCACTTGTCATAAACTGCCATAATTATACCTTAGTGGAAAAAGTATATAAAAAAATCCAAATTTTTTGACATTTTTTTAAATGAATG